>WTSP01025315.1:0-67274 GCA_025331215.1 Actenoides lindsayi | reverse complement strand
CCCAACTCTCTCAGTCTGTCCTCATAGGAGAGGTGCTCCAGCCCTCTCCGATCATCCTCCTGGCCCTTCTCTGGACATGTTCCAGTAAGGGGAACCTTTTCCCATACTCCTCACTGTGGAAAGACAAGGTTGGCAGGAAGATAGAGCCTTTCTTTGGAAGCAGGAGAGCTCACGAGGGTAGGTGTCGTTATGGTCTCTGGATCTTCTGAAGGGGGTAAAACTCCAACGTGATTTACTGAGCACACTGAAGTAGTTCAATGTTGAAGATTGTGTGTCGAGCAGAACAAAGAAAAGATCTATACAGAAAAGGAAGAAAAGCTGCAGGTAAACAGAGTAGCTATCAGCTGGAACAGAGCTGGCAGCCTGCAGTTGGCTGAATTTTTATCAAGTTTACAGCTTTTCCGAAAAGCCACGTGATCCTGGTTTGTCCAAGCTGTGCAATTAATTTTCACAGAGGTTTCAGAGATTAACGTTAAACGTGCCTTTGGAAATAGTGTTCGCGGGCTCTTCATTGACATTTCTGACAATAAATGTGTTTTTCTCCTTGCTTCACAGCCAGTGGTATTTTTTGTAATCAAAATTGTAATGTGTGTAGCGACTTTTCTGGATAGAGCAGGAAGAAAATGGTATTGGAAAAGCGCGTGAGTAGTTTTAGAGCTGCAGCAGTTAGCTAGAGACAGCTATCATTATATGGGGATTTTTATAGGCAATTCAACAGTTGCCATTATCATGTGTTTGTGAATTTTTTTTCTTTTAATTTTTTTTCTTTTTTTCCCTAACTTTGATAGAACAATCAGAAAAGGAGTCTGGTCATGAATTTGTTGTTATAACAGAGGTTGCATAGCTTGCCCTATTCACTACTTTTCTCTATTTTAGTTCATCTTTCCTTGAATCTTGGCATCTTGCCCCATTAAAAAGAGAGATAAAAGTAAAGCAACATATTAGAGGGAGTGCTATCCAACCTAAAAATGATACTTTCCACTAGAAGGGGATGCAAACCAATTCCGAAGCCAGTTCAGGTTATTGTTAATTCATCAGAATGAATTTCTGTCAAGTCTGTAAATGCTTGATCAGAAAAAATCCGAACCATTAGGTGATTTGGTTTGTTACTTGAAATACGTGCAAGAAAGAAATGTGTTAGCTCTGACTCTAAATCTATTATTTATGACTAATCTTTATGTTCCTGACCCTTTGTTACCTTTGTTCAATGTAGTAGTCAAGCTAAGAACAAATTAGAGAAACCCTTGAACAGTACTGGTCAAAAAGTGCTGCCTTATAACATGACTTAGAGAATTTTTGAAGTTGGAGTTGGTTTTTCTTTAAAGATTTGCTTTCATCTCGTATACAAATACAAACATCTCTGAATAAAGAGAACCATTAAAGAAGGCTTTTAACTCAGAAATGTGGTTTTTATTTTTGTTTTTTACTGTAGTAGGATATAGACTGTCTTACTAAATTAAAACCCAGTAGATTATTAACTATTTGCTATTGTTGTACCCAGGAGTGTGCAGCTGTTTTGCAGGTGTTGAATGATGTGATGTGTAGGGAGAGGATTTTTTTTTGTCTGCCACAGAGCACATCTCATCCCAAACAATAATGTTGTAATATTAATACTTAGAACGTGAAACTAATTCTGCAACTCTTTACCAGAATAATATGTTTGTTCTCTAGATGAGTCATTGCAGTTTGCCTTATTGTGCCATAAAATCACTTCTTTTTCCAGATAAATTGAAACATTATTGTCTGCAGAATAGGATGGCAGCTTATTTACATTCCAGTTAAAATGTAAATGAGATAAAACCAGTGTATTATCCATTAAAAAGGAAAAAAAAAGGAAAAAAAAAAAAAAAAAAGGAAAAATTCAGGGTTCGATTTGAGAATAAAAACTGGAGATGGTAATAGAAGAAATCTCATCATTTTGCTGCAGAACAGTTCAGTTGGTACTTGAACTAAAACATGCAAAATGGTCTGTAGTGTAACTGCCTCTATTTCTTTATCCTCAAGAGCTTAGAGAATTTACTAACACAAACTTTAAGTAGGGTTAGGTGGAAAATAGACATTGTTTTATGTACATACAGCATTATTTTATCATTGTATTAGGTACAGCTATCTATCCTCTGACTGCATGGAGGAAGGAGCAATAAGCATTTAGGGAAATGCTTAAAACATCTGGAATTTTTATGTTGGTTTTTTTTTTTTTTTTTAAATGCACATATATACACAAGAGCAACTTTAGATTCATATTTAGCAATAGTTTAGATTTTTGTTTTATTCCACTAAACAAACTTTACACAAAATTCAAAACTGGTCTGGAAAGTCAGCTTTTAACTTTATTGTTGCAACTTAGGCCATAGTCATTATGAGTATCTTTGGTAAGCATGGCAATGTTATGCCTTCCATATGTATTCAATGGCTGGATGAATTAATGGCTTTACAAAGCCATCTGTTACTGATTTAAATCCCTTTAGCAAACAGAGAAAACTTCCCATCCTTAGGTAATCTTCATTAATTATCCTGTGGCTGAGTTTTCTCTTATTTCTAGTGCGAACTTTGCTACCTGCCACTGGATATCAATCTAAATTTCTATTTTTTTTTTTTTTCAGGCAGTGGTGTGGCACCATGGTATTTTTATTTTCTCTTTTGGAAATAAACAGAGGCATTGGTAGTTTCTTGGATTATCACGTTTTGCAGTGGTCTTCTGAAAGCTTGTCCATGTCCTCCCGAAAGTGTGGACACCAGCATTCACAAGAGCCTCCCTACTCGTGTGTGTAGGAGGAAGAAAGAAAAGCCAACTGTGGGCTTACATTTTTTTTTTTTACGCTGTTCTTTAGCTCTTGCTCTCAGGCCTTTTGGTGGACTGAAAGAGTGATGTCCTCCCTCGTTCCCTGCCTCGCATTAAGGGGTTTTGTTGCCAATTTGGCTGCTCCCCTTTGGCACGTTAAGCAGGAGAGTGGCCAGGCTCGTTGCAGTGCACACTGAGCTCTTCTGTTCCTAGACAGCATCTCGTTCAGGTTTTGGTCCAACTGTACGAACGACATTCCTCCATTTTTACAATAATGAGAGATTTGCCAATATACTCAAAAGTTTCTGAGTGTGCATGTTCACGGTTAGGGTAAGGGCAGCAGGGCCCTCTCTAACCTGCAAGTCTGAGGTGCAGCAGATCTTCTGCACCTAGACTGGGCACCAGGAGCTTCAAAGCTGTCTATTTAATCAATCCCTAGTTCGATTGAACCATCCATTAGAGGGAAAAGGTAATTTCTGTTTACCTGTTAGTCATCATCCTCTTGGTGACATCTGAAAGCCATGTCTATCAAGCACAAGGGGTACCCCTGACACTTCTTAAAAGGGAAGTTTTCACAGTCCCGTGGAAACTTTCTTCCTGTTGGGGTTGTGAAATTCCTCTGCCTGAGTGTAACTACAGATGGAGAGGTGGGAAAATGGGGTCCTGGAGAAAGAGCAGCTGTGCTACAAGTGTTAACAGTCTGGTTTACCTGCACGGTCTCTGACTAAGTGCATTCTTTTTTCGCTCGATAGGAAAGTATTTTGCTTTCTTTCCACTGAAATTCAGCGAGTGAGGGTTTGGGTTTGGTGGGGCTTATTTCTTAACCTATGTTTTCAGTGGATGGTGGAAGCCGAATGAAATGATGGTTCCTTCAGAGTGCTTTGGATCTGCACAAAACCACTTGTGGCTAAATGACAGCTATTTTGGTTTGTTCTTTTCATCTGTTTAAATGCAGCCTCTAACCTGTAGGAAGTGATGGTGTTCCAAATGTGCTCACTGTGATCATAAAAAAAAGTGGACCTGTCTCATTGGCTTCTAAAAATACTTTAATAAGACTGTTACCTTTTTGACATAGATGGAAATGGGCAGACATAAAAGGGTTTGGTTCTTACGAGAGCTCCGTTACTCACACCTAAGCAAATAATATGCTTTAAAACAAGACTGAAAAGCAGACAAAAATGAAATCTCTTTGCTGTTGTCAGGCATACAAAACCAGGCCGTGAGCAAAACTGGGAAGTGTTTTCCTTCAGCTTTGATTCTACATGAGCTGTATCCTGGGCTTGTAATCCCAAGGCACAAGAGAAAATTGTGGTATTTATCCAGTTTCCTGGAAATGTAACAAGTACCTGTTTGATACTGAGAACAGATTTTCATGCTTCCTCGAGAGGAGGATTTGGGAGGAATCTGGCTGATAACGGCAGCAGCAGTCAGAATTAGCTCTGTGTCCGTTCAGCTCTCCGTTGCCAGTTTTAAGGCCTCTTGACTTAGATGGCACGGGATTTTTAAGAGAAGTTTGCTAACATTCCTGTTCTGAGGGATGCTGCCAAAGCTCGGGGGGGGCTGTGTGTGGCATGTGGAGCTACCCATAGGGAGCCGTTTGACTTTATGTGAATATGAAAACCAATTATTTCCCCGGCTTCCTCCTACCAAATCCTTTAAAAATAGCAAATCTGTTTCAAGATAAGCTGCTTATCATAAAAAAAAAGCCAGTTCTTGGCCACCTAGAAGCCACTCAGTGGCATCCAGCCATCGTGGTCATCCAGGGTTTCACACAGAGCACAGCTATGGATACTCTTCACCCTTGCAGATGTTTGTCTGTCCTCTGTTCAAACAACAGCAGAATAATACAGCTGTACCATTTCTAGCTCTTAGGTGTTGAGGGTAGTGACTAAGACTAATAACACCATATAAATAAATGCCAGTTTTAAGGTATAGTTTGGAGATTTCCAGAAGACATTATATTAAAATTAATTTCTCTGAAGCTCGTTAGCTTTTTTTAGTCTCTTGATACTATGGAAACCTGGTTGCTGGAATGGAGCTATATGAAAAACAGTACTTGTGCCTGGTATTTTAGAGGAGAAAATGCAATTTCTTTTAATTGTGGATGTTGCTACAAACCTGTGGAATTACAGGTGAAGTAAAACAGAAGAATTGTTTTAAATGGTGGAGAATTAACTAACAAATTCCTATTGTTGAGTGCTACAGTGGAACTAAGCTAATACCTGGAATTTTACTTTTTATTTTTCTTTCTATTTTTCTTTCTTCCTTGTTTTGAGGGGGGAGGTGTAAGCATCCTAAAAGCAGAAGAAATGCTATAATGTAGAGTTGCCTATGTGTGGACATGGTTCTTTTATTTATTTATTGCCAGTTTTCTTTTTCTTACTCTGAGACTGGCAATCAATCTGTGTGATGCTAAAAAGCTCAGTTCACCTGCTAGTTGTGTTTCATGACCCACGAGTCTGTGTCTCACATCTGATAAAGATGTCCTTCGTGAGCAGACACCTTACTACCCTCTCTTCCTATCTGTGCCTCCTCCCCACCCAAAATTTCTAGTTTCCTGAAGAAACGGCTTCATTTGCAGTCTCAAAAATATGCAAATACATCTTTGCTATCATCTCCCAACCTGAAAAAGCAAATGAAACCTCTAGCATTTGACATGTATTCTATTCATTTAGTTTTCTTGGAAGGTTTTCCTGAAAATCATAAGCTTTTAACCTGTACTGTGGGATGGGGCTCCTAAAGTGTTGTAGATGTTTCAGAGGGGTTAGATAGCTCACTTCTTGTTGGTATACTGAGCAGGCTCCCCACTGCTTTTGTGTGGGTGCTAGGAACTGCAGAAACACTCTCGATTTGGGGAAATTTTGAACTTTTGAATCCAATCTAGCAGAAGCTCCGCATTCCTTTAATTATTATTTATTTTGCATTTGATTTTGTGTGTGTGTGTGTCCTTTATGGAACAGGAGCCGTGGGTTCAGATTTCATCTTTTAATTACTTAAAGCAGGAGAAGGCCTTCAGACAAATGATCTAGTGAGAAGCTGACTGATTTTAATAGAGAGGAACGTTCAGTGTTGGAGGTATGCGAAGCTTGATCGCACTGAAGGGGTGGTCACCCCTCTCCCAGAGCTGCTGTGCTCCCCTGAAGTTATTGTGCAACTCTGCAGGAGACCAGTGAGAGCGAAGGCAGTGACAGAGGATGGTTTACCATCATTCAGAGCATTTCCTATGGCTTGTGACTGGGGGACTCAGCAAATCTAATGAGGAAATTGAAATATACTTTAAATCAATCTGATTAGTAATAACATTTTATATCCTATTGTAACACTGCTATGAATCTTTGCAGAGACTCTTGTATGTAACAATAGAGAATAATAATCTTTTATCTCTACTGCTTCATTCTTGTTTCCTATGTTCCGGCAGTGATGTGGGGAGCTGGATTTCTATTCCTCCTCAAGTTACGGTACAAACTTTTCGCTTGTTACAAAAACATTATTTCTCTGTGCTGAGAGTTTTGCCTGTCGGTTGTCAAAGGAGGAACTCCTGGGTAGTCATCATGGCAAGAGGCAATTTATGGGGTGCTGAACGTGGTTGGACTTGAAGGTGTCTGAAGGATTCGTTCCTGAGAGCACTGAAAATTGTCCCAGCAGAGACATCAAGGTTTTAATGGAGTTTTTCAAGAATAAGTAAATAAGGTGGTAGGATAAAAGTAGGTTACTAAATGTACCTTTTATTTGCTGATGAAGAAAAAATTTAAAAGCATGTGTGTACATAAAAAAAGAAGTCGTGGGAGAGTATTTACACCCTGCAACAAAAAGGGCTGATTCTGGACAAATATCATGGTTCTTTAGATTCTCTCTGCAATAAAGAGAGTTCAGAGAGAATTATGACAATCCTGGGCAGAGCAAGCGATTGTAGAGATAAACTTCACCGTGAAATACCCATGATTTAATAGTTGCTGAAGAGTTGGCATTAAAGATGGCAGAAAAACCTTTTTATAAAGACTCAGCTTGGACTTGCACTGATGCCACATAAAATGTTGGAACCTTGCATATAGTGGATGCCAGTCTACGTGCCAAAATAGGTGAGGAAATATGTGAAGCTCTTGCTTTCCACTCCCCAACTCAGGTCTGCGAGGCAGAAACCGAAGTCCTGCATTAACAATGTTGTGTTTTCTTTTTAAAGAAATAGAAGCTGTAGAATCAAAGATTCCTTTTTCTTTTTTTTTTAATTTGCCATATAGATCTCTCGAGTGTTTTTTATTGCAGTCCTTTCTCTTAGAATTGTTCTTCTAACAGGCTTCGATCAGCTGCTGTTGCTTTTAGTGGGATCAACCTGTGGCTTGGCTTTTCAGCCCTGGGTCAGATTGTGTGAGGCAGCAGTTGTTGACAGACTTGTAAGTTGTTACCAGTGTATTTGGTATATTTATTTACACTGAAAGTTATTATGACTCACTACCAGCTAAATTTAACAGAGAACTGTTTTCAAGTGACCAGCAAAACATTTACTGTAAGCCTTTTCTTAAAATGTCTCGGTAGTTCTGATATCTAAACGTGCTTTATTGACTGTGCCTATTATGGAGCTGGCCCTTACAAAAAACCTACAGATTGGGGATTCAGTTTAAGATGTGTTTTGTCTGTGAGGAGGTATCTGGGCCTATAATTACCTGTGCATCTTTAGAAGCTGTTTAAGATCTTTGAATAGAAATCAAGTGTACACTGAACACATTGGTTGTTCTTCAGGGTTGGAAATGACGGAGACACCTATTGTCCAAGAACCAAAGATTAGGATTATTCATCCCCAAGTCTCATTTTGCCGCAACTTTCTTTCCGTTTCTTCTCCCTTTGCCGTACAAATCTCTTCAGAATGGCTCTTCAATTCTCTAGTCCTTTCTTACAGTGTGGGCCCGGCTCTGGGTGGTTGAACTTGTCCATTGGGTGCCCTGAAGCTGAATTGCTGTGTTCTGTGGCACTGCCATAGCATAGTGGTTTTCTCAGGATGGAACAAGACTCATCTAAAAGGTGTTAGAACCTCAGTGTTGAGATGTTTCTCTCTGGCAGCTCTGAAGTTAAGGAGGAAGCTGCCTGTAGCTTGCCTGGTAGCCAATAATGCAAAATATGCTACTGCTTCCACTTTAAGACCTTCACTGGGTAGTCCTTGCAGAGTAGTTGGGATAACTTGCAGCATTTTAGAGCCCTGTGAGGCAGAGTTCCAGCTTTCTGTGTTAATTGCAATTGCCTTATCCAAGTGTTCACATTCAGCTGGTCTATTGGAAGTGGAAACACGGGATTCAGAACTTTCCCATGATGGGTAAATACTCTGATGGCTACGCGTGGTGGCTGGATCTTCTATGAACTACTTAAATGCACCTAATCTAGCTGCATTAAATCTTGTCATTTAGCACTGACTTTGAGGGAAATTGAAATGAAAGGTAGATTAGGATACATTACTGTTGACTGCACTGGGATGGAAAAGCTGCTTAGATAAGTTTTTCCATCCCTGAAGGGGTTAGATAGTTCATAAGTTCTCATGTACAGCAGTGGAAAAGAGGAGGGGTTTGGAACATAAAGAATGTGAGCTGGTACAGTATGTTACACTGCTGGAAAACTCATCAAGAATCCCTTTTGCAAACAGGAATATTGTTGGCTTTCTAACATTACAAGTGAAATTCCTCCTTTATTTGCATCCTATCCTATATCTTATTGCTAGATCACTGTTTAAACATCAGCTCACCTCTATGTCATTAAAAAATACGTGATATTTTAAGTGATCTATCCTGTGCTGCTTCTTTTATTGTACAAATGAATGCCATTCATTTGATTTAAATTTCTTAATTGTTTTTTCTAAAGACCTTTTGTTGTAGTGAGGTGTAAAAGGTGTTTCATTTGTGGAGTTTTTTTTTTGTTTAGTTTTTTTTAGTGATGATCTTAAATGCAAAAATGATGCTGCTAGGCAATTATCCACCCAGAAGAGTTTTCAACACAGTTACTCACGATAAACACCAGATCAGTCTTGGTGGATGCATGATCACGTTCTAAGTACTGACTTTCAAATTGGCATGATTGTGCAAATCCACGTTTTAGAAGAAACCTGTTTATTTATGGGAGGGAAGTATATAGAACTAGAGGAAGGAAAATAGAAGAATTAAAGTGAACCCACTTGCAGGGTTACCTTTTCTGTAGCTCAGTCGGCAGAACAGAATCAGAGAGTGGTTTTTGCTCACTTGCTCACAGTAAAAGGTTAAATGTTTGAGTTTAAACTGCTGTAGAAGCCAGCCTGAGTTTAAACTGCTGATATATAAGCAGGTAAAGGAAATTTGTGCTATCGTTCACCCAGCATGATGCATATTCACACATGGCTCTGCTTTGGAAAATTATGATTGGAAAAGAGAGATAATAAACTTTTATCCTTAGCAGTCACTTCGTAGATGAATGTGGTCTTACTTAGGAAAGGTGGGTAACTGCAGCTGAACTACCCATGGTAGCTGAGACTTCAGTTCTCTAAACATTTGCTGATAGAAGGCAGGGTTTAGGGGTTGATTTTTTTGTTGTTTTGTGTTGTTTTTTTTTTTCACTAAAATACACTGAAATAAAATACACTGAGTTTTCATCTTTAAATATTTTTTGTTAGATATCTGTAAAGTAAGGAAAAATGATGTAGATATCTGGTTCTCGACACTTGATTGAAATCTCATGGTTGTCTTCTGTTACTTCTTGCTTTTGTTGGGCTCTGGCAATAGGGAGCAATATCTACAGTACTTAACCTAATGCTGAACTGTGTTCATATTTTGAGTTGACACTGAGCGATGGCTCAGTTGTATGCTTTATGTTTTTCAGCCATACTTGTTGAGTCTGTTAGTGTTATTGCCTAATTTCTCATTTTGGCTAGTTTGACAGTTGTCTGGCATTTCTCTCCTCAAAAGCTCTTAATGGAAAAATACCAATGGTTTGTTACTTTTTTTTTGCTTTGATTTTTGGGGTAGTTTTTTCTTCTTATGTTTAAATGTCATCATTTTCTAGAGATTGGAAATCTTTTTTTTGCCCCCTTCTGATTTTGATTTCCAGTCCATAGGGTTCTGAATAGAGAAACACTGCCTTCAATAAAACATGCCATGTTTGCACAGCAAGTTCTTTTATTGTTCTGTAATATCATCTTTGGAAGAAGCGTCTCTTTTGAATTATTATTTTAATTAATTTTGATTCACTTGGTTATTGGTTCTCTGCATACAGGGACCTGTCTTGCAACAAAGTCTACTCCAAAAACTGCCCCATTACATTTACAGACATTAAAAAATGATGTATCGGGTCCTCCTGATGCTGCTCGTTGTGAACAGACTAAGATGCTTCGAAGGTTTATCTTGTCTCAGACAAGCGTTGCCCCACTGGGCTCTCCTGCAGTTCATGATGCAGAGCAGATCTTGGAGGAGCTCAGTTCAAACCCCAACTTTCTCTGTAGTTATGTGAAGGTTCCTGCCTCTCTAGTCTTTCATACCCTAAATATAAAATGGGCTATGAAACCTGCACAACCTGCAGAGTTGAGCGTTTGCTTTATAAGGAATTTGCATACATTAGCAGGGGTGACTGAAACTTAAGGTAGCCCCAATAAACCTACTACCAAAGGATCCTCCTGGTCTCTGCAAGCCCTGTTTGTTTCTAGCACAGGAAGGGTTTGATTTTCTTTGATGCTGTCAATATATACAATCTTTATTTACAAGTTTCTGTGAGATCCAGTGATGTCTTACTGCTCGCTACTCATCTCTGAGGTTGAACTGTGGGTGTTGTACTTCCAGTAAGATCCACCAAGTAGTGCATGAACTGCTAACAGAAAGGCAGAGACTAAAACCAGATAGAATATCATCCCAGCATACTTGTTAGCTTTTGTCAGAAGATAAGAGAAAGAGAAAAAAAAAAATCAGGAAAAAAACTCTTACAAATGTAATCATAAAAGTTGAAAGAACTAGGAAAAAATTGAAAAAAACCACAAAAAGATAAAGAGTTATTACAGTTTATGTTTTTCCTTATGTGTACTGAAACATTCTGATCCAATGGTTTAACAGAATTTGATGTATTTTGTGATGCAGGATAAAACTGCAAGATATCAATCTGAGGATCATCTTTGTGTTTGCAAATTATCAGATTGACCGAATGGCTCTCTTGGGTTTTTAGGATATTAGGGGTGGGTGAAAAAAGAAGGGTATCTATAGATCTAGAATTACAGAAACTAGTTTGAAATGTAGTGTTTACTAAACCTACTAAGTAATGTAGAAAATGCAAACGAGCTTAGTTCAAGGAAGAATATCACCAAAGGAAGGCTCCTCAGGACTTCACTGTAAGAAGTTTTTAGCAGGTGAAGTTTGAATCTCTTTTAAGCTTGGACCTGGTTGTCCCAGGTTAGGGACAGAAGTGCTCAGAACGCACTTCAGGCAAGCACATAAATGGGGCTGGATAAATCCAGACCATGTGTTTCTGCACAAGTTCTAGGAGGAAGCCAGTGGCAGTACGTGTTTTGAACAACTAAACGTTTGAAAATCGTCAGATTTATGGCTGTATAGCAAGGCACTGAATGACTCGAGGTTTATCAACAGTAAAATATGGAAATAAGGCTTGTAACATACTGTTTGTATGTGGAAAACAGCATAAATCCAGCACTTCCCAACACGCGGGAATTCTGACCAAAGTATAAAAAGTAATTTTTATTATCCAAATTCCTCATTTTTTGAAGGCAGAACCATTGATAGTATTTGTAAAATCCATACTCTCCTTTCATCCTCCCATGTCTTGCCGTCTGAATGTTAATGCCAACTGTACCATCTGATTGTTGGTTACTAGGGATAACCCCTGTCGTTCAAGCAGGGAGATCGAAACCGATGCACCTTAACTCAGCATCAGAATCAGGCTTCAGAACCCAGTAGTATTCAGAGAGCTGGTGCTGAAAGCTGAGAGTCCAGCTACGCAGTCCAGCTACCCGTGAGAAATGCTGTCCTGCTTCTCAGGTGGTCAGGGTTGCTGGAGACCTGCACTCCAGCTAGATCCCTTCTCCCTCAGCATTACTAATACCCGTGGTAGCATGAGCTGGATGTAGCTGCCTCAGCTACCGTATGTATCCATCTCTTCAGGCTGTTCATGTTTTGTGGCAGTTTGGCAGCCCGCCGGGATTTTTCTGAGTAATGCGAGCGGTGGGGAATAATAATATTTTAACCCCTTTGTATCTTAGTGAACCATGAGTAGGTTTCTGCGGAGCAAAGCGCGCTTCGTAACCTCCCCTGCTCACCTTTTCTCCTCCTCTGTGCCCATCATAATGTACAGATGAGTGTGCGTTAGGAAGCCTAAATAGGGAGACAGATACGGAGAAACTTTCTGAGGTGACAGTGTAAAAAAAGAAGATGATACGATGGTTCTTCTTTCACATTTTTTTTCCAGCTATTTGAAAAGATAACGCAGGATTCTTTGTTTTCCCCCGTTTTACTTCACTGCCAAGGTCAACTATGAATGGCAACCACAGCGGTTAATGCTGACAGCCTCTCCCCATCCTTGTCTCTCTTCTAGAAGTGAAAGGTTTGCAGTAGCAGTATAATACAGCACTTGCAGGCTTTTATTGGGTGAACCAAAACCTAAGGCCCCCTAACTTCTTAATGGAGTGATTTCCAGATGGTGAGAGGACACTGATCCTATGCTGAGAGCTGATGGCTGGGGATGGTTGGGGTACGGTAACATTATTAAAATACTGGCAGCACATCACTGCTTTAAGGATAGGACAACTGTGTTTTGATAAAGGCAAGAAAGAGAAAGCATGAATCATCGAATCATAGAATGGTTTGCGCTGGAAAGGACCTTTAAAGGTCAAAATAATAATAATGATCTGAAAATAATAATACTAGTAATCTGAAATTACCTGTATCTTGTTTCCTAATACAAGGAAATGAACACAGGAAAAAAAAACCAAAAAACTTACGGCCTTGAATTTCAGGAAAAAAACAAACCAAACCAGAAGTCTCCAAATACATTTATTTTACTAACATTGCTGATATGCTAATCAGCTCTACCAAGTTATGAAAGTCTTCATCAGAAATTATTTGAGGTCTCAAGGCCCAGACAATTTTTCCAGACATTTTTTGCTGCTTTTCTCTTGTTTAGGCTACTGCCACATCCTTCCATCCAACAGCCTTCTTCCTCTTGTGCCTTCCTTCACCTTCCTCACCCTTTTACTGGAAGCTGTGAGTTTTATGCTGACCTCCTGTTAAGCGTGTTCAGCGTGGGGAAGGAAGGCACACGTCGTTGGGATGCTGCAGCCAGCGTGGCACGGTGCGTTATCAGCCCAGCAGACCTGCACGTCCCCAGACTTGTTTATGAGCTTCCCCGGGCTTCCTGCCTAGGAGCAAACAATACCACTTCACCAGCTCTCGAGTTGCCACTAATTGCAGCAGCATAATTATCAGATGCTTGGACTCGTTCCACATCTGAAATAAACCAGCTGTGTTATAATGTTATGATCAAATTCTTTCACTGTTACATGACCTAATAAATTAACGGCTGGGAATCGTGTATTTGTGATTCAGTCTGTCTCTAAAATACACTAATTCCATCAATGCCCTTTTGGGTATGTTTCCCTGAATGGGTACTGGTTTACTTAGGCTGAAAAGAAGTGTGGGTGCTTCATGACCCCAGTTCTAAGAGGACTGAGTTAGTGGTCTTTGGTCTCCAGAAGAATAATCAAGACACTAGAAAATAATGAAGTATTTCTGTAAAGATTTGGCTTCGCAGTGGGCAGACTGCCTCATCAATTTAGGGAGAGATGTAGCCCAGCTCCTGAGAGCTCTCAAAATTGTCCTGGGTTGCTGTCCAATGAGCAGTCTGGATATATTTTGTGTAGATTTCATCGCTCTGGAGAAAGAGTAATGCAGCATATTGCAGACTATCCCTCGTTACAGCAACCTTCAGGGTGAAAAATTAGACAATGCCATCCTTGCTAAGCAAAAGAGCAGTATCTTATTTGCAAAATTAAACTATAAGCAATAAAACATTCTTCTGAATTCAGCTAAACATGACTTTTCTTTAGCAGTTCGGGTATCTTCATTTGCTCAGGAACTGCAAATTTAGCATCCTTTGATATAAGGCTGGCCTGCCTTAGATACCTTTGAAGATACTTTTCAAAACAGAAGGTATCTGTCCACTTTGCCTTTCTTTCTTGTTTTTGATCTATTGGAAATGCAGCCACCAAAATAGGCAGCATAGTTAAATGGCTTCTAAGCAACGTCGTTTGCAATTAGGAAGTGATTTCAAAATTGGAAATGTGAGAAAATGAGAGAGAAAAGGATTTAAATTCTGCAGAGTTCAAACTGTAGTACGGCTGACCAAAATAGATCTTGAGGAAGAACTAGCTAAAGGCATAAAATTGCATAATAGAGTCTGTTTTTCTTTCAAATGTACCCGAAATAGGAAGCTCTGTCAAAGGTCAGCAGACCTGAAAGAGAATGGACCTATAAAGGGGAGCACTTCTGAAAAAGAATTACAGAGATGAAAACCTCAACATTCTCAGCGGTGGTATGAACTATGGAGGAACATGGGATGCAGCTGCTTCCTCAGGACACGGGAAATAAAGACCAGTGGTGCAATTTTCCCTCTTGCTTCAGTCAGTTGCAGTCTGGGCTGTTGGTCCTTTACCGTGCCTGTGTTCTGAGGTGCAGGCTCCTGCCTCCCCCCTCGAGTTAGCGATGCCATCCACGAGCGATAAGTCATGGGTCTAGATGAAAAGTGAAGGAAATAAAAACTGCAGGGTCAGCTATCAGCTTAACCATCAGGAACCTCCTAGAAAGCCTCTTGGCACTACCACAGGTACAGCAGTTTACTGTTAGATCAATTTAAGCATAAGCCTGCCCCGAGGAGCAATGTCTGGTTCCATAGATGCTGTAGAAAGGTTTCATAACTGACTGACAAAATGAACAGTAACAAATCTTCAGGACAAGGTGATATTCCAAAGGCAACTCAGATAAGAAATTTCTGAACAGAAGTAGTATATGTTGCTCTGCCCCAATGGCAGGGGAATGAGACATAACAAATGTACTGCTGGTCGTAGAGGTGTAACTGGGGGAGAACTGAATTAGGAAGCTTGTTTCCACTGCTGGAGAGGTGGTACTAATGTCACCAAGGTTAGAATCACTGGAAATGGGGTTATAAAAAAAGATGAACCTCCAAGAGACAAAATGGGGAAAGAAAAAAAAAAAAAAAAGAAAAAGAGTTTAAAAAAAAAAAGAAAAAGAAGTCAAAATGGCAAAAGGAGAAATCAGTAAGCGCTCGGAAGGAACTTTCTAAATCATTCCTTCCTAAATACCTAAATCTACCTAAACCTCTTAATCTGCAAGAGTGAGGAAAGCGAGCCCTGAGCAGTCAATAAGTACGAGATCTCATCTTGACAGAGCAGAACAAATCTGTGCCTGTAGTGCTGTTTTACAGCACCAGTTGACTTCTCACGCAGCAACTGTCTCCAAGCAACTGTGCGACCGACCGGGAGGTACAACCCGGGTGTACAAACCCCACGCAGAGGCAGGGGGAAAGCGAGGCAGCTCTGCCAGCGTGCACCCCTTGCCACCAAGCCTTCGGGTCATGCCTCACGCTGGAAAAAGCCAGGCTCCGGCTGCGTTTGAGATGGCCCTTCTCAGCAAGACGCAGCTCTTCCTGCAGGTGGAAAATCAGATTGGGGTCATCAAGTTGCCCACGTCAGTCTCGTTGCCGAAATAACTCCCAACGTATTAATCAATTCATCTCTCTCTGTCTGTACCAGCAGCGCTTGTCAGAATGTGATTTTTTTTTGCAGCTAACTGAATCCAAAGCTCTCAAAATCAAAACAATGCCTTTGCAGGCTCCGGTCAAACTGGCTATTTGTGTAGATTTAATCTAATTAACTGCAATCAATATACATCATTTCTCCCCGGTGGCTTTATCTAAATACAAAACTAGCAATATACGTATGAAACTATTTTTAAAAGGTCAAAATATCCATTTGTTTTCCTTGCCCTTCTGAGAAAAACTCAGCGTTTTGTCATTTGGTGCATTATGTTTCCTTCAGGACCCACTCCAACCACTGTAGAAGCTGCAGGGCTGCAGCAACCCACTTCTACCCCAGCTGAGTTCCAGTATAACAGTTGGAATCCTTTATAGAAGGGAATTGTAACCTATGAAACAATTTGCTACAAAAGCTAATAGCAAAATATGATAAATATATATGGTATAACCATTTGGATAATCATTTGTAAGCTCTGTTCCTGTGTGACCTGCTGTAGGTGACCCTGTCCTGGCAGGGGGTTTGGACTCGATGATCTTTCCAGGTCCCTTCCAACCCTTAACATTCTGTGATGCTGTGATTCTCTGTAATTGTCGATTTGGGGGCTTATAATTTTGCAAGAGTCTTTTGAGACAAAGCACAGCTGGCCATTCCGGAGATTAACATCTTTACCCTTTACTCAGAGGGATGAGGAGATGGAAAGAGGGGAAAGGAAGAACTATTCCTGGAACGGGAGCAAATAAAGGCGGCTTGCATTGTACGGTTTTGTTTTCAGCATTTTGCCAAAACTGTTCTGGCAGGAGCACTGCCAGTTCCAGCTGCAGCAGCATATTCCTGGTTGTATGAACCATGAAATGGGGTCAGAAACCTGTCTGCATTGTGCTTCCTACCAGTAAACCTGTTACCCAGCTGCAGGAGGCTACAGCTCAGTTTCTGCTCAGTTTTCTTGTGCAGTAGGTTAACAAAATGTCAGGCTAGATCTGCTTTTTGTTTGTTCGTTTGCTGGCTGTTTCTTTTCCCGAGCCTAGATTGGCTGGTTGGTGGGTGATGCTGGGTAATAAACTCTTAAGGTTTGCCTCGCTTTTCCCAATTTATTCCCAATCCTGTCTTCTTCCAAAATCCCTGGTGAATGAGTTCTGTTAATGACCATACGTTAATAGCAGATAACTAAACTCTCACTTCATAAATATTTTATTGTTTTGACATTCATGAATGCTGTTCAATCCAGAGGCACTGGTTTACTGATCCGTAACAGCTCAATCCAAAAAACCCACTGAAACATCTTTATAGTATCACAAATTAAATGCCTTCTCCAGTTATTTTAAAGAAAGCAAAAGCTTCTAGGTAAGAGAATGTAGAGTACTATGCTGCAGAAACAGATCAATGTGCTGACAGTCCTTCATGAGTACTGCCTGCTGTGATGAGCCTCTTTTGGACCATAATTATTATTATAATTCAGTACAAATTAAGTGGTATCTGCATTTGAAGCTTAGACAATGGATTGACACTTCTAAATCAGGAATGGGCTTAAGCATAGTGGCCTGACACTGCAGTCCTTGGAAGTATAAGGAGTTTGGGGTTAGGTGTGGGTGTTACAGGACAGGCTGGTTGGCAAGGAAATGAGCTGTGAAGGTTCACCTTGCGCTCAGGCTCTTCTGCTTCGGCTGAAGCAGAAGCTTCAGTGCAGGGATAGCAACAGACTGCACGCAGGCTGGGATGCTCTGGGGTTGCCTGAACCTACTAGAACTAGGCTTTCTCCCCAACTCTTTCTGGTTTGCAATATCTATAGGTTTCATTGACCACTGTTAACATTTTTTTAACTGCTCTTATTTGCATATGATTCAGTTTCATTGGTAACAGTCAGCATTGGGTGCATGCTCGGTCCATTACAACCACCCACCTTCTCAAGATGGTACCATCAAGTTTCTCTGTTCCACTTTACAGCAGTCATGAAGTAGCTGGATAGAGCCAGTTACAAGCCAGCCTGGTGACTGTGGTGGATGTGATTGTGACTGTAGCACAGGCTGTGCTTTGGTTGCAGTCCTTGGAAAGGTTTTACCTGAGTCAGAAACATTGATGTGAGCTTGGTAATGTGGGTAACATGTGTCTGCCAATATGACTTCAGGATCTTGTTATCCTATATTAACCTTTGAAGGATGGGTTGATAGCTTGAAATACATATATATATATATGTGTTGCTTTCTGCTTGACAAAGAGATTAGAGCTGCATCCCACCCATTCCATGATTAGATCTCCATCCTCAGAATATGAGATAGATATATATATTTATTCTCTTTCTATGAATATAGATTAAGCTTCTGGTTTTCTCCTTCTAGAATATTTATCTGTATTTACGGGGGGGAGGCAGTTCCTTCTCATTAGCTCAAGGTAGCAGCAGGAGAGAGAAAGATGCCAGCTCCTGAGAACGTCTGAGGCCTGAGGTGCCCCCGACCTTTCTGTGAGGTTGCTAAGGGATCGGGAGAGCTTTGCGGGCCATGCCAGGCTCGGGGCTGGCTCTGCAGGCAGCAGCAAGGCAGCTCAAGCAGGAGCCTCTCCTGCCCTTCTGCTGCCTGCAGAGAGGAATGTAAAATATGCTGGCAATCTGCAGCTCCCTGGCCCACTCCTTTCCTTCTTCTCTGCCTCCCACTCCACCCCCACCTTGGGACTTTTAATAAATCTGTCAACAAATAAATAAATGTCCTAGAAGGGGAAGGCTGAGAGAGTTGGGGTTGTCCAGCCTATGGAAGAAAAGGCTCCAGGGAGACCTTATTGTGGCCTTTCAGTACTTAAAGGAGGTTTTGGGACAGGACAAGGGGCGATGACTGAAACTAAAAGAGGGGAGGTGCAGACCAGATACATGGAGAAAATACTTTATGTTGAGGTTGGTGAGGGTGGCCCAGGCTGCCCAGAGAGGTGGTTGCTGCCCCATCCCTGGCACCATCCCAGGGGAGGTTGGCTGGGGCTCTGAGCAACCTGCTCTAGTTGCAGATGTCCCTGCAACCTTGAAAGGTCCCTTCCCACCCAAACTATTCTAGGTTTCTCCTAGATATTAGTGACTGGAATGGATCTGGAATTGTTTGTATTATGGCATTTGGTTTGACTACTCTGGTTGCCATCTTTTTCCCAGTTTTCTATACTAAGCTGCTAAGATACAGGTTCTGTTTCAACATTATACATTAAAAAGAAAAAAAAAAAGTTAATTGTCCCATTAATTCAATTAAGCTCCTCACAGTACTAAATTTAGTGATGTAACTAACTCATTTTGAAGCTTATTGCATGTGCACATTTAATTTGCTTATGTCTTCACATTAAAAAAGGAAATTAAAATAAGATACTTCTTGAACTTATTATGAGGCTTTTCTGGTAGGTTTTCCCTGTTAAAAAAAAAAAAAATCAGGGAAGGAAAAATATTATGCCATTCACTGCATATTTAGAGTGGTAGAGTTGCCAGTGTTATTACTACAGAGCTCAGAGGTTTGTTGGATGCTTTTGACCTGTGACAATAGTGGGGTTTGGCATAAAAGGCTACATGGTCCTATTTGTATTTGTGGGCATCAGCACGACCTGGGAGTTGAATAACCATTTTTTAGAGGAACCATACAAGCAGGTGGTATGACTGGCATGACTAGCGATGACTTTCTATAGTGACCCTGTGTTTTACCTTGTGTATTTCCTGTGAGATAAAGCAGAATTTGCTTGATAGAAGCTACTTTTTGATGGTATATGCACGTTTGAGGAGGGGAAGTTCACAAAAGTTTAATGTAGTTTGAAAGTTTCACTTTATCAAAATACATTTAGATATTTTTAATCTCTCAGTGAACAACAATTGAAGTGGAAATTGTTAAAAATAAGGTCCCAGGAGGCCCGTAGCCATCAAAGAATTGAGAAGAGGGTTATGGTGTGCTGTGATATCTTTGAGAAGTGAAAGACAAACTACTCTAAGAAAAATATTGATGGCCAAACGCAGCTCAAGAAATCAATCTGAAGTCCTTTATAAGCTCTGAGATATATATGACTTACACGTAAGTCCCTTATAGGTTTGTACTTAATGAACAACTGGGATTTATTCCTAGTTTTTTTACACATGTGCACTGTGCTCCTTAGTACCTAGTATCTTAGTTTTAAGAAACTTGACCTCCCACACCTGTAACATCTCTGTGAATGTTGCACCTTTTACTTTATGTTTCAGCTCGACATCATATAAACGTGACAGGAACAATGTTTTTTGTCTCCTCTGTTCCACCTCCCCAAAATACCACCAGCTGGCTTGGTGAGGGTGTCTGAGACCTTGACATATATCTTTTCTAGAAGTCTCTTATAAACATAGTACTTGGTCATACTGACCGTGAAGAGATTCAAAATGCCAGATTTTGTAAAGCAGTCTTTTGATAATTGGAATGTTTTATAGTGCAAAGCCTTTATTAAGTGTTATTGTGCATCAAAGGCTGTGTAATATTTGTGTCCATATTAGCTATGCCTGATACGTGAGATTTGCTTTTTCCATACTGATAAGCATTTTTTTTTTATTATTTTCTTCCTTCAAACTGACTGCAGTCCAGGATTAATACAGACTTTATTCCTAAACCTTGTCCACACTTCTCTGCCTCTGCTTCTCTTGCTTATTCAGTCATCATCCATTACAGTAGTACGAATTAAACGGAGATAAATATTTTTTGGATGAGCTTTGACTTTCTGTTGGCTCTGCTAATCTGATCAAGTGACTGTATTTTTAAATATCCAGAAGTTTAATTTCATTCTCCTGATCAGTAATGCTAATAATAATTTTTGTATTACTATTTTAGTCAGAAGGACTCCTTGTGATTATCACATTATGTATAGTTATTAGTGAGACAAAGAAAAATAGCTGAGTTAAACAAAACTGATTTGACAGATATTTTTTCTCATAGGTAGCAAATAATTTTTTCAGATTTAAGAATGCATGAGAAAAAAAAAAAAGAAACACCTTTACAGAGAGAGAGATTTTTGGGAAGGTCAGGTGAAGCAGCTGGAAGTCTCAAACACTGAACTTCTGCCTCTTATCTAAAAGGTGATTGTTGGGAATAGTGTAAAATATTTTTTTTTAATCTGTGATCAATATGTACAGATGCCTCGGGCTGCAGTTATTTCAAATTCTACATGTCCTGTTTGGATTTTTTTTTTTTTTTTCCCAAATAAATATTTTGCTGACATTTTCACACCTGTAATTTTCAGTTTCGGATTGTATTGGGTTAAATTTCTTTCTTTAAAGACACAATGCAAGTTCCAGCCTCCTTGTTACACACAAGCTATTTTGTACAGCTTACCTCTGTTGGATTTAGCCTGCAACTCCTGTGTTAAGTCTGTTTCAGAGCAGATGTGCTCATTTGAAAAACACATCAAAACTCTTCTTCCAATGGATCTCATCTGGGTCAACAGTATTCTCCTGGCTTGCCTCAGGATTTAGATTTTCATGGGGTGCAGAAGAATGCCGTTATATTTTCTTTCCAAAACAGACCACCATCTTACCCAGTGTGTCTTTTACTTGGTTGTAAGGATTCCTGTGATCCCATACCCACTCTGTTTTAGTGCCTTTTGTGTTAAGATTCACTGAGACGGCAGCAGGAGCTCTCTTCAGAAAGTGACTCAAGACATATCCTAAATTGGTTGAAAGTGGAAAATCTTGCTTTTCTTGAATACTTTCTGGTTTGCTTCCGTGCCAGGAGCTAATGCTCACACATCCACAGTGCTCAACCCCCCAAAAGTGGAAGTACCTCTGCTTGGTGAAGTGCAGGCTCAACATCCCAGTCTTCCCTGTGATCCAGAGTGACTCCTCGTTCAGTGTGCTGGAGCATAAGATGTCATGCTGGATTTTTCCTGGGTGTGTAGGCTTAAAATAAATACGTGGTGGCTTATCCTGGGAGTGCTAAAAGGAAAAAACTTAAAAGTGTTCAGGCAGACTTAACATTGCAGTGCCTAAATTGTTTATGGGTGTTGGCAAATACAGTTTATGGGTGTTGGCATATTTGTTGTGAAGCCTGACAGGCCATTTTTTCTTGTTTGGACACAGAGCTACTACTCAGCTCCGTTAAGGAGGGAAGGAAGGGCAAACAGTCCAACAATGTGCCTGTCAGCTCCTTCTCACACTAGAAGTCCAAGTGTCAGGGGAGATCTGGGCTCTCTTTTCTTGCCCTTGCAGGGTTATAGGGGGGTTGGAGCATTTCCCTCATAACTGTTTCCCAGCCCCATCCCTCCCCAACCCCCATACCCGAGCTCTTTTTGCTTTTCTCAGTGATGTCTACCAGTAGGTTGTCTAGAGTTTGTTGTCCTTCACAGAGATGCAATTATTTTTTGGTGATCCTTGCACATTGTTCCTTTGGGTTTTGTTTTTTGTTTTCATTTTTATTTTTGCTTAACTGTAGTGACACGCGACGTTCTGGCTGTTTTTCAGATTAGCTTACTGAAAATACTTGAAATGCAATAATGTAAGAATTCTCTCTAGTTCATCGTTGGACACGACAGGTCTTTTTAGTCATTAAATCTGCTGAATTAATGGCTATCTATTTAAATCTGTTGCCAAAGTAATTAACCCTGGAATGTAATTCCCCTGCCAAATCAAATAGTTTTTTTTTTTTTCCAGGAATTACATTTGAAAGACAGTAATTCCTGCCAGTGTACACCAAGGTCGTTAAGAGAACTCCAAAAGAAAGTTTCGAGGTGTGCCAATTTCCTTCTTTCAGGCTCAGTGGAAGAAGCAATTCAGTCTCTTTACTCAGTAAAGATGTCTCCAGGCAATCATGGTACCAGGCTGTATAACAACAAAAGCGTAGTGTGGGAACGCAGCTCTTGTTTGATATCTATTTGAGGAGGTCCCACCCCACAGCTCAGCAAGGCACTGATCCTTTAGTCCTTAAAAGAAAAAAAAATAAAAATACTAAGTAATAAATAGAGATGAGTATGAATTACTTTTTTTTTCCCCAGATGGCTCATAGCTCAGCTCTGAAGTGAAAACAGCACAGGGCTGGAAACGAGGGGAGCAAGACGGAGAGGCAGGAGGTCAGTGGGGCCAGAATGTCTTGAGACTATTGTTGGGTCCTCTTGAGGTTTTTCTCTGGCTCCGTTGCTTAAAATATCATTTTGCAGAATTGTGGCACGGTTGGGGACTTCTGAGTAAGGAAATTACCTGCTGTTTGTTTCCACTGTGCTCACAGGAAATACAGCTTAACTCCAATTTTTTTTTGTAAATAAGCAAGATCATAGCAAATAATTACTGCAAATAGCATAGCTGATGTATCACTGGTATCTTAAGGTGAATATCCTTCAAAGGCACTAAATATTGGCTAACTGCTTCAACTGGGGGACGTGGGGACAGTCCATGGCAGTGATGGGAAGACGTCTTGAGACTTCTGGTGGCCTCAGTAGCCACAAGTTTTTCTGTAGTTCTAAAGTGTAGGTAGGGCACACCAGGCCCAGGTACATTATAAAAATTTAACACTAGGGCTGTGGTTTTTCACACTCAACAAAACCCCAAACCCTTCTGTTTTCCCAGAATACAAATGTGGAGAGTGCTGCTGCCTAATTGGAAGAATTCTCTCTGAACTCATTGTCTTTTTCTAATTAATGTTTTTGAAATCATCAGAGTCGAATAGTGTGTTACAATCCCTGGTAGTTTTCACACCATTCCGTTTCTGCGCAACTTAGAGAAAATAAATGTTGGCCTTCTTCAGTTTTGTTTGTTTGGTTTTTCTCCCCCTCATAAGACAGTATTTTTGCATAAGAGCAAGATGGCATTTCAAAGTGAATTTTCTGCTTATACTGCAACATGCAGCAAAACTGCTAAAGGTGTAATTTTTTTAATCGTGTGTGTCTTTGGAAGGACACCAGCACTTTATCGTTGTCCTCCGAAAGAAGGAAAAAAGGGAGAAATAACGTACAGTTGCTGTTACCTTTTTGCTGCTCTTTTTGCTCTTGCTTGGCGAAAGAATTTTTAGTCCCTCTGACTATACGTGGCTTGAGACCACTTAAAGAAGAAGTAGCTGAAATGTGAGCTCGTGGTGACATTTGCACTTGGGAGAAGTCTCGTGCGTCCATCCCATGTTGGTTGTACTCATAGCAGCTAAAGAAAGTAAAATCTTTGGGTTCAGTTCAGGTTCTCAAACTAGCCCTGAATTCTCTTTCTAGTTCTGATATTGCAAAGGGTTCGAGCCTTGCTGAACTTGCTTCATGTTTGTTCTCACATGGCTTAAGTAGAAGATTTAGAATCAGGAGACTTTGTTTCTTTTTTTCCTGGACGTTCGTTGTCGAAGGATGTAAAAAATGAGCGTCACTGGGATCATTGTTCTACAGATAGGACAGGTTGGGACCTTGTTAGAAGAGGTTTAAGTGAACATGTGGCAAGTCAGCAGTGAGATGTACAGACTGGCTCTGGAATCTAGAAACTCTTATGGTTGTCGAGGCTAATCCTCTGCAGGCTACAGTTTGGTTGTTGGTTTTTTTAAATCCACTTATCCACATCATACAAGGCCTCAGATCACCGCTGAGGCCAGAAGGACAAGCAAACATGGCAGAAGGGAAAGAGAAGAGGTCCACTGGTGAGTCTTAGACCTGGTTTAAATGCACCTTCTGGATCACTAAGCCACTCCAGACTGAGAGCACTGGGCAGGTGCCTGAGGGGAAGACCTGCGCACGTCTGCTGAGTCTCAGGTTCTTTTCCTGAAGGTACAGTGTGAGTTACTGGATGCTCTTTGAAAGGGAAGGCTAGGTGAGAGGGACTGGTGGCTTGGCTCCTTAGAGTGATTCCTATAAACCTTGCTAGCTAGTTTATAGCTAGACCACAGTCCGCAGAGAGATGCTGACTAACTTGCAGGTTTTCAAATACTTTGATTTTTTCCAAGCCCAAATTGGAATACTTTGTTATTTTTGCAGATGTTTTTACTTACTCTATTAATTTATGTAACATGACAGCTGGTTAGAGCTCTATTATTAAATTAAGCTTTTTAGGTCAATTCCAGAGGGCTGGCAATGGCTTTCCAGAACACTAGTATGACATTGACTCAAACTTAAACAGAGGATTTCAGCATTTTATGTGGCTGCAATTGCTATGCCATGCAAAAATACACAAAGCTAATACTTTTATTCTTTCCTACACTTCTTGGTCTCCTAATTTATCAACCCTGATTGTAACACCTTTATGATTGTGAATCTGCAGTGTACAAGCACATACAAAAAAATGTTGCTAAAAGAATACAAAGGCTGCCTTTTGCTACCTACAAATATTAAGAACATAATTAAGTAGGTAGTTATGGAAATCTTATTTGTAACTTGTTTCTATAAATACTACTCTGAGCTGCCATCTATGCCTTGAATGAGATGTATTCTTAAAGATCTTGACTTCTATCGAGTGAGACATTAAGAACAGATTATTTAACTTTGGGATTTAATGTGTCTTCCTCTATCCACATCCAATACATAACATAAACTTCCCACATCTAGTGTGAATCAAGTTTTTTTTTTACTAGGTATTGACATTGGCCTTATGTTAACCTACTGAGAAACTGAAAGAAGTAGAAAGGAAAGGTGTCACCCTTAAAAACTTACAAATGTAAAACCAGTTTTAACTTGTGATTTTTCATAGCTGTTAGCCCCTGATTTTGACATTATTTCAGATTGTCTTTATTTAAGGAATAACAGCCCTTCAAAATATGTCACATTTAAAACCTGGGTGACAAAAGTGTTTCTATTTCCAGAAGGAAAAAGAAAGGAAAAAAAAAAGGAAAAAAAAAAGAAAAAGGAGATGTTGTTAAGTTTTCTCTGCACCAAAAAATAATCCTATCATGTTAAATCTTGTATGTCACATGCTGTAATTTGGGGGTAGCTCATTTGTTTTCACTGCCTTGTTTGGCAGGAGAAAGGAAAGTCTTCTGGATTCTATTTTTAACATTAGAATGGTATTGTAAGTCTTGCATTTAATTCACTACCTGGTGGGAAGAACACTGGAGTTTTTCCCTGTCATTGTAGTATACCTGCCTTATAAATGCACTTCTTCTGTGCTTTCCTGCCCAGAGTTATTGTTCAAACTGGATGGGTAGGTAGATAGATAGACTGACTCACTGATTGATTTGTGTGTATACATATTTTTATATAGATACAATCAAATGCACATATAGGCATATATATATATCTCAGACAAAGCAACAAGTTTTATAGACAAAGGATTTGTCTGTTTTGTCTGTACTCTTTTAGCATTGCAGGAAGGCATTTTTGCTTCTTGGTTATGGTGTGACAGCATCTTCAAGATGTCAGATTAGCAAGAGAGAATGTACGTGGTTTTTTTAGACATCTGGTTGAATCTAATAATGTTTGAGGACCAAAAATCTGAGTCTGTTTAACTGTCTTCTCAGCTTATTTCCATTACGTTTTACAGCATGAAATGACTTTTAACCATTCTGATATTGATGATACTATTTTACAGCTAAGAAGGTGCTTACTATGAACCTGCCTATTAAATTTTTGCTGGAGATTTGAATGTGCAGCTCAACAAAGTGGGTAGACGCTTAGAATATTACCATTTTGGGGAGCAGGAGGATATCTAGTGGAGGTGGTTGTAGACTGCACACATTTTAGCTGTAGCAACATAGATTTTTCTTCCCTCACTCCTACTTCTAGTATTTTCTAAACACTCTCTAAATAGACGTCCATGCAGCAGCAGTGAACCTTTATTAAATAGCTGAACCTACATGAAGAAATTAATAGTAACTTAGTATACAAATACCTAATCTAAAGCTGAAGTTAACAGTAAATAACGTCAAACCAAGTGGTTTCTATAAAGTCAGTAAAAACCACCATATAATTATAAATATAAATATGATAGTGTATTTGGGTGTTACAGTCATGTCCTGTCTAGGTTACAAGCTGGGTACATTGGAAAAAATGGCTTTTCTAGCTGAGAAATGAAACCTTTGCAATCATGTTTCCAAAGAGTTTTCATTTTAAGTCTGGTACGCAGTAGAGATGATGCATGTGGACACGTCCAGGGGACAACTTCTATTTGCCACATACCTTTATCAAACTTGCTGAAAGGGAAAGTTTTCTTTAAAGCTAGTGGACTTTATCACTGCTATAGCTGACTTCAAGCTTGCCAGAATTACACAGGATGGATGATGGGGCTCTTTTCCTGGCAGTCTCGCTCTCTTGTGTTTGAAGAACGGATTGGTCACCGCTCTTTATTCTTTCTCATCCACTTCTTAAATCTCCAGGTAGATTCCCCACCGTTGTCCTCCTCTTTGTGTGGTCACATACCCAACCCTAGCTAGTGCAGGCCAGCAGAAGAGGCATAGGGCTTGTGTATTGGTGGTAGAAAGTTGAAATGGCCCACTACATTTTAACTCTAATTTTGTAAGGATTGTGCTTCCTACCAAGAGCACCAGAGCAAAGCCCTTTTTCTAAAAAGCTAAATCTTTTCATAGTTATGTGTAAATAAATAACAGAATTTTTTGATGCACAGAGTATTTTGGATGTGGAGGTATTAGAATGTTTATTTTGTTGTTCCTTATAAACAACTTGTTTTCCAAATGGAATGTGGAAAGCCCTTAATTTAGACTAGTAAATGTACAAGCCTCTTTGTTGAACATGAGAAAATAATTCAGGCAGTATCTACTCTTACCTGCAGTGCTGGGTGAACATTGTGATACCTGCTTTATATTCTGACTTAAAGGTATTTAAAGGTCTAGATTTATATTTTAATATCTCCTGTGCAAGCCTTGAATTTACTGTAGAGGCTATAAAATGATTTTGTTTTGGGAAAGGTCTGTTTTGCTCTTGACTTAGAAACATCTCTTTTAATAGGTGGGAAGACCAGCCTTAACTTTTTAAGCAAGCAAAAATTGGAGCAAGAGCACTATTGGTCAGGAAAGGCTGCAAAATATTAATGATATTTATACCTCTGAAGTGTTTGGTATTATAAACATAATGTAATGCATACGAAATGTAATTTAGTATAATTTTTGGTGTAAAGGTTCTACCCAATTGGCAAAATTGCAAGAAGGGAAAGATAGGAGGAATTGAGGCGCCTGTGACAAGTTTCTTTTCCCTTTAGGTGAAAGAAATCAGGCTTTCTTTTTTATTTAGAGGATAGCTACTGGGCTGAAGGTGGGTTTTGTAGTGACTTTATTGTTAGAAATTAGATAGGCGTGGAGCCAGCAGAGAGAGAAACCACTTCTAAAGCAGGTTCCTAATCTAGGACAAAGAATCAAACGCTCCCTCATGTCATGTACTTCTGATTTCCCAAATAGAAAGTTGACAATAAAATGCTTATCTCTAATATTCATTTCTTGGAACCTGACCATTGGTGTGCCAGCAGTTACCCTAAGCTGCCTGATTTCATGTGATTTCTCTGTACAACTATATCCTTGATTTTGAAGTGGAGAGTTCTGTTTCTCCTTTTACCAAGCAGACTGACTTAAATAATTTCATAGGAACGGGGAGATTTTTCTCTGGAACTGAATCTGTGAATCAGATAGATTAGTACCCTGATACAAATGTGATAACCCCCCTCCCCCCAAAAAAAATAGATAAATATTTCCAGAATAATTTTCTATTGGAAAATACTTCACAGACATTTACTTAATGTATATTTTCCCTTTTTTTCCTGAGCTTCTGATGAGGAATTTAACGCTGTTTTACATTTCTTGCAATTACATGACGCTAGGTTTGCCATTTTATGGGAAACGGGGAGACAGGAAAAATGGATGGAACTCATTTCTGTTAAAAGACGATCGATGTCATTTCTGGATGGCAGTGGAAAAGGCTGTGTTGGATTGCATCTTTTGCTTTGGTACAGTGACTACTGTAGCAGTTTAGGGGAAAAAAAAAATAAATTAAGACCTTGGTTTTGTTAAAAATAGCATTCACCATTGGTTGAGGTTTGGATTGGTCATGTGGGTTAGGAGCCCGGGCTCTGCTTCCATGCATCCAAGCTGTTTGGAGACTCTTTTACTGTTTCGTTCAGCTGCAGTCAAAGCTGGCACACAGACTTGGATGAGCGTGAAATCTGAACGGAAAACTGATGCTAGTGAGGAAGTCATCCCTGTTACCGTGTGAAAGGTGTTTGTCACAAAATAAATGCAGTGATTTATTTTTTTTTCCTCCTCTGTACTACAGCGTTCTCATGATGTGGTCACATCAGCTGGATGTGACAACTTCTGCCCCTTGGTTGACATTGATACGGTGGTAAAATTGGCGTCGGTGCCGCAGCTTTGCTGACACGAGAGAGCTTTTGTTTGCTTAGCTGGGTTGTGCTGTTTGCTCAGAGATGGTGCTCTGATGCCAGCAGAAAAGCTCCTCTTGTCAGCATTTACTCTCTATCTGCTCAGAGAACTCTGCTGACGCAGCACCGGTGCCGTAAACCCTACGATAGAATACGGGCAAAAATTCAACCGAGAATTAGGGAATAAGGAAAGGAGTTTTAGGGAAAGTACAGCTCAATGGTAAAGAAGTTGTAGATCGAACAGCAGCTTCGTGCTGTGGTTCCAGTAGGTTTGAACAGAAGCTCTTGTTTCCACCTCTGCAAAAGAAGTAATAGAGCGTGAACTAGAGCACACAGGCAGGAAGGGCTTCTTGTAATGCCGCTGTGTGGAAGGGAGGAGGGAAGGGAAAGCTTCAAAGTGTGAGAATCAAATGGGAAATGTGAAGATATCATGCGAAGCTGTTTATATTTTCACGTATATATAAATTTTACATGAATTTTATATAAATATATTTTATAGTTACTTATATATTTTCATATGTATATAAATAAATGAATAAAAGAATCCTCTCAAAGTGATGTCTGGACAGTGTTCATAAACCTGTTTAAAATAAGGGAATGGCTTGTATCTGATTGACTGATCTCTAAAACCATGTCAAGTTCTCCGGTGATTTATTGGTCATCTGTCTGGTGGTACTTGATATATTTTCAGAAGGCAAAGTGGAAGTAGTAGAGATTACTTACTTCAAGATTTCTGATGAAAGGAAAACAGGGATTTCATTATAAAAGCTAAATTGCCAGTCTCAATGGATGGCAGAAAAACATGATTTATGCTGAATTGAGCTCAGCGTGTATGCTGGTTCTTTTCTGCTTATGTGACATAATCAAGGGTATTTTGAATACACATCAGAGGTGATCTGACTTAGGAGAGTAAGTTTCAGGTTATGCTGCTTTCTACAAAGTGTGTTTGCTTTGTATGAAATATTTATGCGTCGTTCCACACAAAGATTTGTTAGTAATATATAATGCGAAGTGTTGAGTCTTTGGCTATATTAACCTCTCCCATTTTAGCTAGCAGTAGGCTTGCTAACTTAGATACTTCAATGAATGAGTCATAACCTTTGTATAATAGCACCAAAATTGTAATTGTCGTTTTATGATATCCACTGATGTATTTTGAGTAAAAAACCCCTGAGTTTAGGGCAGGGGGAAGCTGTTTGCACACTCACCTACAAACAGTAGAAAAAATAATCTAAACTCTTAGTAGGTTTTGTTAAATACCTGGTGTAGTGTTAAACAACAACAGTTTTGGGGAAGTTGGACATCAACTACATAGATTTATTTTTTTTATATTACCTTTTTATCAGAGATTTTACAGCTCTCCTTTCAGTTATCAATTTTAGGTGTTCGATATAGCTTCAATAATAGCCAGTTGGTAAACTAGTGGAATTCATTTTAATAAATGAGCAGGCCAGATGTATTATACCTTACTATTGTATTTTCTTCAAATATATTAACGTTTTACTTATCACTTGAACTTTGGATGGATTTGCAAATTGCCAGTTGGTGGGGCTTAAAATGCTTTGGATGTGGAACCCAGCCTGAGAGTGGCTTTTAACATTTCTCCCTCTATCAGACACAGGAATCAAGGAAAATGTTTTGTTATTTCCAAACCCCATCCCTTTCAGTCTTCTGAGACTTAAAGGTGCCTCCAGAAAACTTGCTGTGCTTGCAGGTAGGTACAGCGAAGCCTTCGCTGTGACTAGCGTGAGTTCAGCTGGAAGAGACTTTCACAATTCTCTTTTATTTAGGACTGGTGGTATAAGAAAAAAAATATTTTTTTCACAGTCACTATCGTAAGACTGAACGCCGGTTTGTTGGCTTGTTTGTTTGTTTAACGTGGGGCTCATTTCTGCAAGAACCTGAAAAGATGCAGAGTGGAAAAACTGCCCAAAGTAGTCTTTGTAGTTTGTGCTGGGTCTTGCTTCCAAGTAAATATACCCAGTAGTGAGATTCAGACACTGCACCTGTCTCTGAATCCTTTATGATCCTCCTCTGCTACTTAATATGAAATCTTAGTTAAGGTCCCATTTGTCCCTATCACTCCTTTAAAGAATTGCTTAGTCACATCTGAGGGCTTAGCCATTCCTAATGAGCAAACTCACTTGATTTTTATGCTCGTGAAGTGATATTTTTTTTTAATTACAGGACATATTATTATAGGAAATACACCACACTTGGGTCTCATCGCAGATATTCATAAATTGAGTCTCAAGGTTGAAGATTTTGTGAGGGTGATGGTTAATAAATGAGAGAATTATTCTTAGCCTAGCAGGTTAATTAAACTATACGAAGTATCTCATCAGAGGATTCACAGAGTTTCCTCCTATGCAGATCTGAGTGTCATATATCTTTAAATAGGTTTCTTCTACCATCTATATTTACATCCATTCATCAGTAAGAGATATGAGGTAAGAATTTCACTGGACACAAATAGTTTGTGACTTGGTACTGAACATGTGTGTGAGGTGTGTGAGAATGTGGCATTCCTCCTCCTGGCCAAGGACACACTTTTTGCAGCCCTGAATTTGTAATGTAGCAGAGGAAACTGCTGTCCAGTCTGGTTTTTTTGCTTCATATACATACATGAATAAAATCAACAGATGAGACAGAAGGGGCTAGAAATTTAAACGACATCCCGTTCGCTTGGAGATGGAGTTAGAATGAGAGGGAGGAAAAGGGGAGAAGTAAACCCTTAAGTTCATATTTTAAGTTATGCCTTCTTGCCACTCCTACATGGGTTTCTATGGAAACAGAAGCAGAAACTGGGCCATCGGCAGCCAAGAATCCATTTACACTTTAAATTTACTGCTTGAGCAGCCATGCGGTTTTCTTGTCCAAATTAAATCATGATGGAGTAACACATGCTAAGTAAATTGGGGGTAAGATGAAAACACCAAATATTAAATATCCTTCCACAGGTACACCAAAAAAACCCCCACCTCACCCTTCTTCTGAAAGATGTTAAAACGATGTTAGATTGTCTTTTAAAGAGAAGGTACTTAACATATGACTTTAATACACATTGGAAGGATATTAAGTAATTCTGTGTATTCGACAGGTAATTATGGGATCTACTTTAATTAGGAACGTGGCTAACTCTCTTAGGCAGCCTGTCTCTGTGCTTTGGATGCAGAAAAGAAGCAAGTTGCGCTTTCCTCGCTGCTCATCTAATACGTCTCATGGTGCAACTCGCATGCACTCGCACAGCTCCTGGATGTTGTATAATCACTGCTGACATTTCTTTGTGCCTTGTTAGAAGATAAGATTGTTTATACTGCTTATGAGAAAATATTGTCAGGTACTTGCCACTATTAGAAACTTTGCAAAAGTTATTCAGCATTTGCTGAAACTGTAATTGTGTGAGTTGATGTTTTCTGTTTTAGTTGGTTGTCCCCTTTATGTTGATTTTATTTTTTTTTTATTATTTCTTTTTGGGTTTTTTTAAATTCTTATGGGCTTTGATTAGAAAAGTGATAGCACTCTGACGAATTTGAGTAAGGAGTTTTCTTCTGAAAATGTGCCCAAATTATATGCTGTATTTGGTTCTGTTTGTCAGCTCTTCTATTACACTTGTTTCGTCAGTTGACCTATCAAAATCTGATGGAAATCTCAGACTTTTTTTTCTGCAGTGCTAATAAAGCTGAGCTGTAGGGTACACCTGATTGGAAGACTGTGAGCAAGGGAGCAGGCTCAACTGAACGATGGCTTTGTAGGCAGCTACAGGAGAGAGACAGGAACTAGAGAATGTGATAATGTAGGTACCATATGTGGGTGGAGGGAAGAAGTTACAGGGAGGAGAAAGGATGAACTAGGAAAAAAAAAGAATGGATAAAGAGAAAGTGGGAGGGGTAGAGGAGGTGAAGTGCCTAAACAACGAAGGAAAAGGAAGTGTGGATGAGTCTATAAGGCAAGTGGGACTGAGGATAGACTGAGAAGACTGGGACTAGCAGAAGATGGAGGCTAAGCCTGTGCTAAGAAGTTTGAAGGAGAATTGGCAAGGAATATGATGCTAGGATAAGCGACTGCTCTGGGATAAAGATAGGTACACAGCTTCTTCAGAGCCTGCAATGACAGCTAAGAGAAATGCTGGAGAAATATTTAATCTGTATTTGGGAACTCTCTTAGCCTCTTGCCATATTTTCCCTGCGTGCTGGACCAGTTGAGAGATGAAGTCTCCACAAGTCTGTTTGCTCTGTTTTACCTGCCTGGGCCTCAGTGTTATGGCAAGATACAAGAATTTGTTTTATCTTTGTGAACCTTGTTTTCATTTGTATTTAAATTATTTTTTCTCAAGCAGTTGATGGCTTTGGGTATTGCTGACACCAGCCGAATATGCCAGTCATGCAGGTAGAGAGTGCTGACAGTCAGAGCAACTGTTTTGACAGACCCTGAGATGTGCAAAGAAAGAGTTCCTCCGTTTTCTCCTTCCTCCTAGTCAGGGTGAGACCTTTGTGTGAAGGCTGTGGCACGGAGAAATTCCTCTGTGCAGAAACTGAAGAGCTGCTGCTGCTGCATGTGCTCAGTGGCGGTCCATGGGAACTATTTTTTCATAAGAGATGACACTGGTTGATAGCTATTGGTGGTTTGTGTTGTCAGATGTGAGCAGGAGAAAATGTGAGGCAGAAGGAGTGGCAGAGGTGAACTGTTCTGCAATGGTCACAGCCCCCATCTCCTGTCCCCCACGTGCCACTCGGGAGGGGAGGTAGAGTCGGGTGTGAAGGAGTGAAGCTGAGCCTGGGAAGAAAGGAAGGATGGGAAGAAGGTGTGCTTGGTTTTGTCTTGACTCCTCACCATCCGACTCTATTTTTGATTGGCAGTAAGTTAAATTAATTTCCCCCTGTCAAGTCTGGTTTTCTTGTGACAGTAACTGATATGTGATCTCCCGGTCCTTTTCTTGACCCACAAGCTTTTCCATCTTCTTTTCACCTCCTGTCCTATATGACCAGTGAAAATAAGGCAGAGAAATAGAACTGTGGAATAGTTCTGCTATTACAGAAAATGAACCAGAGGCACCCGCTGTGTTGAAGGAAAGAAAGACCAATCCAGGGAGAGCAGAAAAAAGAAACCATTAAATACGTCCAGTATCAGAGTCACAGTAAGTTAGAAATGTTTTGAGAGATGAAATGTGAGGATGACTTTACAGACTGTTATAGCCACCTGAAAGGTACCCCCTCTAAGAGATCTTTGTCAGTGGGGGCTCATGAAAAGAGCAGGTAGATCTGTTAGGGGAAAATGTAGATAACAATGCTGATGGCAAAAGGAAGCAATACAAGCTGGCGTTTGAGGAATGGAAAAGAGGCAATTTATTGTTATTACTGCTGGAACAAATAATACAGCCTGGTTCTTGCTGAAACAGGTATGCCAGCATGTGAAAAATGCTCTAAGTCATTGCAGCTTAGGGGAACTTTAGTGGGATTCCTCTAGAGGAAATAATTCAGAATCATGAAATGTTTTTGAAAACAGTCGTAAGGGAATTATATTACCAGGAGAGGCTTGGGATGGTTGATTTCCTTGAGATATAGATGGCAGCTTTTTTAGGGGGATTGAACGTCATCTAGGTAGCTGCAGGACTATTAGGCATCAAGGCTAAACATGGAAAGCACAGTTAGGAAGTTAGGAAAGAGAGCTGGAAGAAGCTTTTGAGTGTACAGAGATATTGAGACCAGTCACATGAGAATGCAGCAAAACAAGACTTCTGTGAGTGTCACGAGAAGGGGGTAGCAGTAAATATCTATTTTGAGAGATAACCAACACATTGAGATAGAGGAGAGTGCAATATATTTTATACGTTCTGTATTTGAGTGGAGGAATTTGGCCACCTGATATGAGACACCTCTCCTCTGGGGACAGAGAGTTGGGGTTGTTCAGGCTGGAAAAGAGAAGGCTCCAAGGAGACCTTATTGTGGCCTTCCAGTATCTGAAGGGTGCTACAAGAAAGCTGGGGAGGGACTTTTTAGGATGTCGGGTAGTGGTAGGACTAGAGGGAATGGATCAAAACTAGAGGTGGGTAGATTCAGATTAGACATTAAGGAGAATTTCTTCCCCATGAGGGTGGTGAGACACTGGCACAGGTTGCTCAGAGAGGTGGTAGAAGCCCCATCCCTGGAAGTTTAAGCTGAATGGCCAGCTGAATGGGGCTCTGAGCAACCTGCTCTAGTGGGAGGTGTCCCTGCCATTGGCGGGGGGGGTTGGAACAAGATGATCTTTAAGGTCCCTTCCAACCCTGACAATTCTATGATTCTATGACACCAAACTGATAGTAGATATAAAGGTGAATGATCATGATGGGCAGGAAAATAGTTGTGGTGGGTTGAGCTTGGCTGGCTGCTGGGTGCCCACCCAGCTGCTCTCTCACTTCCCCTCATCAACAGGACAACGGGGAAAAATAAGATAAAAAAAGCTCAGTCGACTTTCTCCTGCTACGACGTTCAATTTGAAATTTCAGCAAGCTCAAGCTCTAAGAATGGTTTTCTACTCTGGTGGTTTGCCTTTTTACTAATCCACCTCTTTTTCAGTGTGGAAGTGTGCGACATTACACTTTCTTTCAAGGCACTAAAAGACATGACTCATTTCTTCTCCTTTGTCTGCTTCTTAACCAGGTTCTACTCCATGGCTTTACCTCACGAGCTAATAGTCTTCTGCGCGGAGCTTGTCAGAAGGGTTTTGGAAATCTGAGTAAACTGTCAGGGAGTTTCAGCTCTCTGCATTTCATTCTCCTCGTGAGCTCCAGAATTAGAGTAGACACATGCCAGGGTTTTTCTTTGCAGCCTTCCTTTCCTAGTATGCGGTGGGTTTGTAGGTTTAGCTTTAATTATTTTAATCGTTTTTCCTGCCACAGGTGAACTGAAGTGGACCGTACACTTCGGGTTGCCACAAATACTTTAGGTTAGAAGCAACATCATCTTTCTCCTTCTGGAGAAGTGCTAAATTGTAATAGGTACATATGTTTATTAGTCATTCTTCCACGTTTCAAATGATAAGTAAAAACTATCACAGTGCAGTTAAGTTGTTGATCTCCTAGCTAGAAATGTTCTGCGCTGTATATTGAGGAAATGCAGATCACACAAATCAGTTGAGTTCATGACAACTTTTGATACTCATCTTTGCACCTCAACAGAAAAAAGACCAAACAAATCAAATCTGGTTTTCAATGTATAGCTGGTTTAGGCTTTTTAGTAAGCAAAAATAAAATAAACACAATGAGCCGAACATGAGACACGGGAACACATTAATTTGATTCCATCTGCTAAATCATTTTTGTGAATTTAATTGCACCCTGGTTCTTCTAAACGCATTAAGACATATGTTCATAAACTAATTGAATATAGCTTCGAGTCTTGGCAGTAGTCCAATACGCTGTTAAATCTTCAACAGTATACTTAAGAATTATTTCATTTGTAGTATCTTAAATGTTCTCTTCACCGTTCTCAATTTTGAAAATCCTGTGACAAAATGCAACACAGCCTTATAAAGAGCTACCTAAATACTCCAAATTAAACACTGGTTGCCAGTAAGCTCTCTGATTCAGCCGGTAGCGTTTTGCCATTGGTGTGTTTTGGCTGTAGATTCAACACTGTAGCTCCTACCGGATGTGTCTGGTGGGTTGCTGTATGTGGCTGCTATAGCCTCAAAGACATTTTTTCTTTCATTTCTGATTTTAAAATAGTTAAAAGATTTCTTCTTCGTGAGATTATGCAGCTGTTTTTCAAGACCTGTTGAAAATCTGCTTCTAAACCCAGATCTTAAAATGATTTTATGAGATCAACGACTCAAGATACCTCTATACAAGACAGAAGATTTTTTTTTTAATTGTTATTTTATTTTTCGTTTCTTACTATTCACCTCCTTATTTGAGTGATCTGCTGAATTTTGTGGCAGTTGACTCTTCTAGGACCTCTGCAGCCTGTTAAGATTGACAGCAGTCTGAATAGCCTGTAGTAAAACAGAAAGATGGCATATATTTGCATGTAGAGTAGGAATTTTAAAGATTCCTGTTATTTCCCAGCAGCTTAATTACAGAACCTTTCCTTCCTCTGCAATTAGTAAGCACGTAGGATCAAGAGGAGATCCTAAGCCCTGACTGGCCTGGATGCTTACTAACCCTGTGTCGAAAAATGTAAATAATCCATAATGTCACTGTATTATGCAGATGCAAGTGTATTATTGAAAGAGAAGAAATAGCAGTTAATTGCTTCCTGCTTTTGAGAGGGGATGCACATCTGAAAGTCAAGGCACATGTTCTGGCTCGTGCGGCGAAGTTGCAGTAATCTTTATACCGTCAATGTCATCTCGAAGTTAGCGGTTGCAGAAGTGCAACTGGGTACTTTGCATATCATGAAATGTAAAATCATGTAAATTGCCTTTGAATTTTTTTTTATTTCTTTTTTTTTTACTGTGTACGGAGTAGGTCTCAGCCCGGTAACTTGAGTAAACATACAAACAAGTGTCATTAAATGTTGCTGGTATTTAAAGGGCAGGAGTTGCTTATAGTGCTTGGTCACTTAAGTCAGGAAAGATCCCAAAGTGTCAGATATTTATCTGCTTATACACTTATGGAGTGGGTTGTTTTCAGAGTAGTTTTAAATGATTTATCAAGTATGTCTTTACACCAAAATATCCCTTATGAGTTACAATTAGAGTTAATAATAATTTCTTGCAAAGAATCACAGCACATGTTGAGAAATTTCCTTCTGAATGCAAAACCCCTGACAGTGCACACTGTAACTCATCTCTCTTGCCTTTTTTACTTGTAGGTAATAGTTACAGCATTAAAGCCACTTCGGTTAGTAACTGATTTAATCCCTTTAGTAGAAGAGTAGAGCAAATATTACTAATTTCATAGTGACAGTTTCTAACCCAGAAGGTAAGAAAGACTTACAGAATAATTTCAAACTCCTTTGTGGGGGTGTGTGAGTCAAGGAGGCATCCAGTCGTACTCTCTTGCCTCAAGAAAGGATGCAACTATACCTAATAATATATGAAACTCGAGGCATGAAATCGAACTGAGAGCCTTGAGGAAGGAGCTGAAGATCAGGCTCATAAGTGTGTTGCTATGTTAACATACTAGGAGTAATACAGCAGAACTTCAAAGTAGCATTTCTGAGGGAAGAGGGAGGTAGGGAGAGTGTAATATACTAATAATTCTGCTAATTTGAAAGATAAAAGGACACTGAAACAGCAGTTGCACTGTTCATTGCATGCTGTTAAGTGACAAATAATCTCTTCTACATCCCATTTTTAACTTCATAACTAAACTTTCTCTTCCTATTAGAAACGTGTATGTAATTTACATGTTATGTCAGTAGAAGCAAAAGTATATACTGTTTGCTACAGGTAAAATATTGAATCCAGAGTCCCCTTTTTAACACAGTTTCAGGTTTTTGGAACCTTGCACTAATTTTTATTTTTCCTAAAGTATGAGCAAGAAGAAAATGCAGAAGGAGGAGACATAAGCACGTTGTTACCCTCAGCACTTTAGAATATACCTTAGAGGTATCCTCTCTTGCACGTTATTGTACTAAAGCCCCCATCAACTGAGATTATCAGACTGGATTGCACTAAGGGATTGCTAACAGGCTATTTCTGTGCCATCATCAAAGCTCATGAAAAACAAAAAGCCACCAAGGTCTGTAACTGCCCTGGCTGTGATCAGGTTGCAGAGGGAAGGCTGAGAACAGAGCCTTTCATTTGGTGTGTCTGTGAGCTTAAGCCTTACTTACAGCTGCGATTTTTGATGCTCTTCCTCAAAAGAGAGTTTTTGAAGCAGGTCCTTTCAGGGATGCATTTTAAAGATGGGTTTGCAGACAGTTGTATCGACAGCACAGCCAAGCGGCTGCGTGCTCAGGGTGGAGGTGGCACGAGCACTGTGTACAGAGGCAGTTCCTCAGTGATTTCAGCCAAGATGGTTTTCAAATTCAAAGAAAATTTTATCATTTTAGCTAAACCACACAGCAGCTGCAGTCTTTTTCTCCAGTGTTTCACTGCATCTGTCCTCTCCTAGTACTGCTTTCCATGTTGATTCATTTACTCACTTAGAGTAACAAAAAATAATGTACGTTTGGAGAAGTATATTCATGTTCTTCATTCCTATCTGAAGAAATGTGACCTTTCTCTACCACACCAATACCACCTGTTTCTCTTGTCACATTCTGTATTAACTCTCTGCTGTCATGATTTGGAAATGCTTTAAACTAATTTTTTCAGAGCTTGAAAAACGGTGCAAGTTGTGTAACAGGAGTGTAAAAGGCAGAGGGAGCTGGATGTATTTTTATTAAATGTGGGATAAAACCTATCTGACTCCGAAACGTAGATGATGATGAGCTTGTAGGGATCATGCTGATAATTTTCTCCATTTGTGGATTTTTAAACTTTAACGTGTTTTCTCAGTGCAGTCTCATTATTCCGAACAAAAGAACGTTGAGAATATGACAGCTCTTCTTTGAAAATCAGGCTACTGCCAAACTAGACTGGAAGTTCCATGCTCAGCTGCTGAGTGTTTGCCTTTAAAGCAGTGTCTGTTACCTCAAAATCCATGGGGCAAAGTTTGCTAACAATATTTATTTTGACTTATCTAGAGCCTTGAGCTTGTTGATTTTACATCACGGTACTCTTAACAGATTTGTAAATTTATTATGTATATTTAATACGCTAAAGAAACATAGTAATGTGATTATATTTTTATAGATTGACTAGATAAATGAAAATTAGATAAATACACAAAGAGGCTATTATGACTATGCCATGGCTTCTATACTACATATAACCTATTTAGTTTTGCTTGGCATTTAAAGTAGTCTTTAAAGTCTTGCTGAGATGTAGCATGTTTATTAAGCCTTTAAAGATTTCTGTATTGAATAAGTATTAATAAGTCATAAGAATGAATAATTCACAATAGAATATAGATAAAACATGATTTGGCTTCTACTCAGCTGGATATTTCAGCACTTTTGTGTTGTAGAACATCAGTCTTTACCCAGAAAATTTAACTTGGTTCATCAGCACAGGCAAAATAGAAATGGAAGAAGCTGCCAGACACACCTAAGAACTACACACAGATTGGCTCCATCAGTCTTTGCTATTAAGACTTTATGGTTCCTAATGAATAGCAAAGAGTTAAATGGGAAAGGCCAGCAGGAAAAAATGTGAACCTTGCTTGATTTTTGAGGAACAAAGATGTGACTTTTCTAGAAAACTTTTCTCTAGTAAATAATACTGTTACTACAAGTGTACGGGGTACAAAATTGCAAAAAAATGGGTTAGTTTTCTGTGCCAGGAAGTTAATGGAATTAAATACATAACCAGGTTTTGAACTGAACTAGATTTAATTCACAACCATTAATACTGGAAAATTTAACCGTGCTAAAATAGCAACCTGAAAATCTAATCCTTTGAAGTTTAAATTCAATCTTGAAGAAACCTGTTAATGGAAGGTCGACATAGGTAGGGCCAAGTGCTTAATACCATCTACAAATGTGCTGGGTTTGGCCACTGTTCTACAGGTACCTCTTGAATTTCTGGTCTCGCAACACTACTTAAACCTTTTTCCTTGCTAAGAATGGACCATCTTATATTTTTTTTTCCTCAGTCTGAGGTAATCAGGAAGTCTTACGATGTATGCTTTGCTTTAAGATTTATTAAGCCAGGCTTTCCATCTGTAAGAGATACATCCTGAAATCTTCAGAGAGCCATAAGCAAGAGGGCCTCCAAACACTGTCTCCCTCTCTCCGTGTGTGTACATCCACATTTTAACCACAGGTCTAACCATGTATTAGAACAGCAACAAAAAAAAAGTCTCCTTCCCAGGACCACTTGTCTTCTCCCCACCCAAAATTACTCCAGGCCTTGGTTTAAGTTGCAGATTAAGTTTTAATGAGCATTTTGTCAGTATTTTGCTTGAGAAAGTTAACATATTTTTGGTTGAGAAGGTTAACATCACTGACTTCTTCACCAAACAACAGACCATGGTCTTCTTTTGAGAAGTTTCTTTAATTTGGTGACTTCTTGTTTAAATTGCAGGTCAAGTGGCTAAGCGGTGTTTAGACTTCCCAGCTCAGAAACGTTTACTTTTTTTTTGGAGGAAAGGGTGAGGTTTAAAAGCAATAAAAATAAAAAAGTAATTAACATTTTAGTTACGTAATCCAAGAACAAGTTGCAAACTAATTTCTGATATGTACTTATAGGTCCCTGGTTTTGTTGTAGCAACATCATCACATCTTAGCCTATGGGAGAGATTCAGATGAAAAGTTGTGTTTCTGGGTGATGGCAAAATCTGGCGGATTGTGGGATATTGTGTATTTATTTCTATGGTGGCATTTTGTTAAAGAATTGCTTTTAGACAAATTGCGTCTCGGAGATTGAGACACCTCTAACCAAATCTTCATCTAGTTACTACTTCCAGCAAGTAACATTTTTACTGCCTTATCTCCTGTGGGGGAAACACTCATTAAAACTCCACTTAATTTGGTGTTAATGATGTCATTAGCTCCTCCACATGTTTCATGTGAGTCCTCCCCCACAGCTGCATTCTTTTTCCCAGTTTTCCTCCATTCACTTGCTTCTCCAGCTTGTCCCCAAAGTCTCTCCTGTTGTGTTAATAAATGCCTGACTATGTAGCATATTTTGCAGATTCTGAAGAAGCAGGAAAATGTGCGCTTTGAAAAGTGCTTTCTTTGGATGTTTTTTTGCCTTTGTCACATGTCTCTTTTTAGAGGTGTAGAAAAACAATGTTGTATTACAGGAAAGCAAGTTTTTAACAAATCAGCAGACAAATACTTAGATTCCAACTTTCAGATCTCTGCAGAAAAGTGGCTTGCTGTGCCTCCCATCTAAATTTTGGCCGGTCTCTAATGCCTTAGGTACATCATGCAAAAGAGACAACCTGCTTTTTATTGATCTACCTAAAGATGCCTATTGAGTTATTTTTTTTTTTAATCAATAACATTTTACTACTGCTCTCTTCTCTTCTCTTCTCTTCTCTTCTCTTCTCTTCTCTTCTCTTCTCTTCTCTTCTCTTCTCTTCTTTTCTTTTCATCTAGGTTGGAATTGAATTAGTTTAGATCAAATTTTAGTTGAAATTTATATTATAGAGACTCAGAGAAACTGAATAAATAAAATGTAATATGGGAGGTAAAACATGTAATTATTCTACTTAGGTGTATGTAAGAAAACGAGTAGCCAGAGTTTGCTGTGAAAGTGAAAAATATTTTATCATAATCTTACCATGATGTTGATATTCTAATTTAATTATTTTTGTTTGCTTTCACCTAAATTTAAAATCTCAGCTAATCTGTTTTAGCTGTTTGTAGACATTGAAGTGATTTTACTAGCTAATGGCATTGCTTGGTTTTCTGTCGATGGGGAGGGGATGTGGACTGGATTGTTTAATAACCACTTTTCTTGTTGTAAAAGATCTTATTCTCCACACCTACTACTATAAGATGTTGGGCTGCTGCTACTAGGAAGAGTTCTAGAAAAGGGTGGTTGCTGCCTTCCTCTGTGCTGGGGTCCCCAGCCCTGGTTTGCTTTGATAGCTGCTAGTTGTAGAGGTTTTGGCAACCAGTGTCAGGGAGCTGGAAGTGTTAGTCCTGCACCAGCCAGCCCAGCCCTAAACCTTGACAACTGACAAAGTCTCTTCTTCCTTACGAGTCCTGTGCCCTGCATCCCAAATGTGCTTTTTCCACTGAAGAACCCCTCTCCTTCAAACCTCAGCTAATCTGCTCTTGCTCTCCAAAGTACAATTTGACTATAACATTTTCTTCAACGTGATACCAATTTTCTATTTCACTCTGTGTCCTACTTTACTGGAGAAAAGTTTTAGAATACACAGTATAATACACTCCCTGCAACAAGGAAGGGTAGAAAGATTAATAAATACTAGGTTGGCTTAATTCCTGCTGATATGAAACTGCTTTAAATTGAACCTTGTTTGCTAGCAGACTTCCAGTGTGGAGTTGATGCCTCTTCTGAAGAGAAACAGTTGTCAAAGCAATTTAAAATAAATTGATTGTTCGCTTAGATCTATATATTTTTTTATTATTTATTATTTATTTTATGATTTTTAGCCCGGCTTCCTAAGGGACAAATTTTGCAGTCTCCATGTCTGCTTGTTCTGCCATTTATCACTCCCCAGCCTCCTCCCCATTTTTCAACACGTTGGTTAATTTCATGCAAATCTGACAGAGCCAGAAGTCATTAGATCTAATCATTAGTCATTAGATCTAGTCGTTACATGTAAGTCATTAGTCATAAGATCATAATTCCTACCATTTTAATAAAAACTGGTGGTTGATTTGATGATAGAGATCCAAAATAGTCCTTTCATTTTAGGGGAGAGATAGGCAAAGCCTCAGCTTGGCATCCTTTAGAGCATCCTTGTTGTGGCTGATGCATAGTCAGTGGAAAAGAGAGAAAAGGAGGCAGCAGTTGCTCCTCCAGCCACAGAATTATTTTGCTTCTTGCAGAGCCATCTTGTTTAAAAAAAAACATGCATTATAAAGAAAGTATTGCCTTGGCAGAAGAGCTTGAGTGGATTTGGTGTTTAAAAAAAATTATTACATTAAAAATGATATTTTATTGAACGTTTTTTCCAGGGACAGCCAAGATCCTTATTTTTCTCCATCTTCTTATTGGTAAGAAGAATAGCAGGTTTTCCAACTTTTTGTTAGTCATCAAAGTGTTTCATAACTACTATTCCTAATAGATTCCTAGGAGAGTAAATTAGCCAAACTAACAAAGAATTCCTTGTAATATCTCAGCAGCAGCAAGTGGTCTTTGACTAAAATTTTCTTTCCAAGTGAGTCTGATTTGGGTTATTTGGCTGTATTTTATTTCTTCCCCTGGCAAATAAGATTATAATTATAGTTATGAAAAGCAGGCAAAGTAAGATGGTGTTGTCAAATAAAAACGTGACAAATTGGGTCAAATTTTGGGTTTCCCAGTATGGTATAACCAGATGTTTCTAGTCAGATCTAACAGTGAGGCTCATCACTGGCCTTAATCATCTTTTTGCCTATCTCCTTGCCTCTCCAGCAGCTTTTGCTGACTCTGGCTATAGATACTGTTTTTGCACTTCTGTGCCATGATAGTCTGTAATAAACCATGATGAGTGTATAAATGTAGTTGGCTGAAGTATCAACCTAGCAAAAGAGAGAAAACGTGTTTCTGAGGGCTTGGACTTTTTTATTGCATGTTGGCATACACACAAAAAGTATTTTGGATCATTAAATGTTAACTTGCTTATCTAGCCTAATTAGATGTATTTTCATAGATTATTTAGAAACTCTTAGAAGAAAGTTCAGGGAAAAAAAAAAGGGTTTTTTTTTTAGGTCAAATCCTTAAATCTGCACAACTCCTTTTAGTATCTATGGTGCTTTACTTCAAGAAAATGCTTAGTGGCTCTTCTGAATTAATTAGATGTGGCTTCTTTATAGACTGCTTTCTGTCCAAATTATTTTTTCCTGACTTTCTTTGTCTCTCTTCTGATTGTTTCGACACGGTGGGTAGATTTCTGGGCTCATTTTCACTGCTTCACAAGCACTGTGTGCTCATGTATGTTAAGATAAGCCCTGTTTTGTTGTGCACCTTTCTTGAAAGTCACTGGTTTTGTCCCAGAGGAAGAGATGATACAATTAGTGATGCCTTTAAAGAGGTTGTCATCCAAATTCCTTTTTGCCTCTTCCTTCATTCTTCTAGCGAATGCATCCTAATTGCTTAGATTCAATTAGAAGCACAGAGGAAATTTTTGCTAAAAATCAATTGCTTATAAATAATTTTGCATTCCTGTCAGTGAGCATATGTTAATAAGTAGCAAGATAAACTTATCTTTCTCCTAGCTGAGCTTAGTTCATCACTTTTAATGGTTCTTTACCTGATTAAATTCATGTATCCTTCGTTAATACCTGTCACTGAAAATGTGAAGGTAGGATCCTGGCTTCTTTGAAGTCAGTATGTGATAGTCAGATAGATTCACATGTTTATTAATCTTTTCATTGAATATGTTAGAATTTTTTTGCCCATTCTCAGGTATTTAAATGGTCACGCTTAGATAGTGAAGTAAACTAACAGCTTATAATGCACCAGCTCCTTTATACTCTTAGTTTCTGACAAATCCATAGAGTTACTAGCAGAAACTCAAAACATGACTATGAAGTGATGGTGTGCTGTTGCTCTCTGATCAAGAAGTACACTTACAGTAACAGAGGATTTATTTTTTTTTGTTAACAGTTTTGGGGTGTTTTTTTTTTGTCTGATTATCCTATAGGTGAAAAAAGAGATCTTCTTAGGGCCCTCAGAATATTACTGTGGGACTGACTGTCTTATAATGGATCTAGTCTCTGGAGGTTCTTCTGTTACAAGACTCTTTCAGGAATATGAGCTGGAAAAGATTTGTTTAGACTACCAGCTGTGTTAGGCACTGAAAGGAATGTGACGGATTTAATTAGCTGTCGATGTGTATCGTAGAGCAACGGCGTCAGACATATGTCCTGCTTTTAGCATGAAAAATTTAGGGCAAAATAATGTGGTTTTTAATGTAATTTGCCCTCTCAATGACACTAATTTGTTGCATCATATGGACAAAGTTTATAAATCATATAAAATACATGCTTTGGGACCAAAGTTAGACCATTTCCAGTGTTGATCTTACAGCGAGTTCTATCTACTTAACCTGGGGTTAAGCTTTGCCAATAAGAAGTTAGAAAGCGTAATATTTGTGGTTCCCGGGAGCTTGGAAGTCATAATGGAATAGAAAACTGCAATTCTCTTATTTTGAATCTTGTAGAGATCTTTGAGGATGCCTCATGGTTTATATCAGTTAATGCTGATAAATGATCTAATAGAATGTTTTGGCTTTTTCTGTAAATAACCAAAAGACAGCTCAGGCACTGATCCTTTCTTTCGGAGACAAAAGTAACCCTTTTGAATTTGCTGTGAATTTCAGTGGCTTCCAGTGAATTTTCAGATTAAATTTTAATTGCAGGAGAGGAGTTGGAATTAATCAGACTGTGCTATTTATAGCGCGATATGTTTTCGATGTAGGCGTGATCAAATGATGAGACAATCAAAGGTGGTTTGTTTACACTGAAATTCCCTTTTTAAGCTCACGTTATTTCTTAAATGAACAGTGATAATACAAATGTTGGTTTTCTTTTGTGCTGCAGTTTGAAGATCTTGACTAAGCTAGCCACAGGGTATTTTACCTTATTTTTTTTTTTTTGTGAAGGTTGAACCATTTGATACATCACGCGGTCCTGAGCTTAAAAGAAATCCTGGTGTCAGCATGAAAGCCAGACAACATATTCAGTGACAGATGACATGTTGGTATTTGAGGGGAATCTGAGTTACAACTTTAATCTTTTCATTGAAAGGGAAAATACCAAAAAAAACCAACAACAAGGAAAAAAAAAAAAAGAAGCTGAATTTGAGCAAAAGCCAGATTGATTTTTCTGGTGGTTGAAGTTTTCCATCTACTGCATGGGATTTTTCTCATGTGGGGAGAGAGATTTCACTATTGTAGGAGAAATACAGACGGAACAAAGAGCAGGGGGGAGGTTCAGTAAGACTAGCTGTACAGCTCATCGTCAGCTCTGTAGTCAGCTTGGTTGTAGATTCAAGAGATGCAAGTGAAGCAGCTGACACACATCTGAAATTTCATAGATGTAGTGTACTGTGTGGAAGGCTGGGACATGATTCACTGCTAACTTACATTTTTATGGGGAGATCAAGGGTATTAAGACCGTCTCTTTGATCGCATTCGAAGATCTGTGGCTTAATAGGTGCAGAAATGAAGATCCCAGCCTGTCTGTCCAAGTAATTAAAGGGACAGTGGAAACTAGTGTCGAGACTCAAGGGATAAAATTAATTATTCACTTACCAGGATCTCAAAGTGAGAATGATTGCCGTTTTCCTAAGTGGATGTGATTGAGACAACAGGGATAAATTGTTAACTGCCTGTGTGGGCTGCAGAATGATGTCGTTTGTATGATGATTGTTACAGAGATGTAAGGCTGAGGTGGAGAAATAGAAAGCAGTGAAAGAGATGAAACAGAACAGAAAACATTTTCATGCTCTTGATCAACATTCAATTGTTCATCTTTGCCATGGCTGTAAAAAACCAGGTTTATTGCAATCTGGTTTTGCATCAGATTTGAGAGATCAAAACTATGAGAAGTTCCTAAGTGAAATTACAGTGGTATGAAAAGTTGTTTGTATCGTGAAATTGTAATGTACGTAACTTACTTTTTTTATTTTCACAAGTGGTAAATGCTTGGGTGTGAGGACTCACAGTTCATATTCAAGAAGGCTAGTTGAGGTGTACAACAGGGAGAAGAAAAAGAAACCAGTATTCAAACCAGCATTCTGTGGAGAACTTCTAGCTCTTCCTTTGAAAAACTGGATTACTCAATAGGTTTTAAAAGGGAGTGATAATTTGCCCACATTGGTTTGTGGATTTCAGAGACCTCTCCATTAGTGTACCCCATGCTTTTTAGACAGTTGGGTGTAAAAGACTAACTTGAAACTCCAACCTTGCTTTGCGATGATGATTTTATATGCTTATTAAAAACCTCAAACTCAATGAAGTCATCTCCATGGTGTTTAAGATACTATGCCTTAATTGCTCTTTTTAGGCATTAAAATATTAACAGTGTGACACGAAAATGGAAACTTTATTTTTTTCTTTGAGTCTTGATATGTTTATAAAAATCTAATGCCAGTGTCTTAGTATGGGTGCTAGGAGGTTAGATTTAATGTACCTGAAATATATTTTCAGCCTGTAAACAGGAGGTGCCGTCTAATGAGTGTAATCACAGTCATTTACTGCCTCTCCAAACTTACTTCTAATTGAGCCACTGGTAATGGTGGATGCTTGATTGGCTCCTCGGACTTTGCTCATACAAAAGTCCTGCAACAGATGAGTAATCCCTGGCTACGCCTGTTCTGCAGGTAGAGCAGTAATTGGAGCGTGATGTTGCAATACTAGTGCTGGAGAAAATCAGCCAGGCTGTGTGGTGGCTGCAGTCTCACCACGGCATCCGGGGGCAATGTCTCTTCCTGGAGGTCTGTGCTGTTGCAGGTGTGGCTCTTACTTCTGGATCTAGACGGTCTAATTAAGATATTAGCAATCAGGCTTGTTTAGAAACCAGAAAAGGATGGCAAAAAGGTGTAACAGCATCGAGATTTAGAAACTACAGCCATGGAGAGCATCCTGCAATGGAATCGGATCGCACGGTGATCTCCTCGATGTGTTGTTGAGGGAATTGTTTCAGGAGCTCTAGGGCTCTTCTCTGCTCTCTCACACACAAACCACACAGGGAAAACTTCTGCTCTTGGATCGGCTTACTGCTCATACCGAATCACAGAACCCCAGTGTGGTGGGGTTGGAGGGGATCTCTGGACATCATCTGGTGCCACCCCCCTGCTTCATCCAGCAGGGTCACTCAGAGCAGGGGGTCCAGCATCAATCGCAGTGTCCAGGCACCGTCACATTGTCTCCACTGGAGTTTAGTCTTTCCTTTATTGCCACCTCTAAAAGAATTCACATTCTGCAATTGCAGAATAGTATTTAGTTTTGTCGTTGTCATTGGGATCAAATCCTGACCCGGGAAGCTTCCTGGTGCAAAATGATGTCTTTTGCCCAGTTTCTTTAAGTAATTCTGTATGTCATCAATATTTTTGTCTTGATAACTCTGTTCTTTCACGTGTGTTTCACATCCCACCAAACCCACTCTTTTTCCCCTCCAAATGTTCTGAGTCTTTTTTGCCTTTGACTTTCACAAGCTGAAAAACTCATTTCGCTTTCTTATTTTCTAGCCCGTGATGGTATGCAGAATTCATAGTTCTTGCTTTACTATTTTTTTGTCTTCCATTTCCATAATACATTTCCATGGCCAAATGAATTTTTGACACTCGTGCAGCAGTAGAACAGTGCTCTACTCTTCAGGGTCTGCACAGAGCTGAAATGCTGTGTCACTTGGAAGGTTTTCTAGATCTCTCTGTACACTTTCTGCTTTATTCTCTAAGCCACCTTCAGTCTTTACCCTTTTTGTGTTGTTTCCCTAGTGACCCTGGGGAGTGTTGCATGCTGTCTCTTACACTGACCTTTCCCTTGTTCTGAAGGACCTCTGTTTTCTCTCTCAAATCTGCCTCTTTCAGCATTCGTGTGTTGACAGCACTGCTGCAAAAAAAAAAGTGTCACATGGGACTCCTCCTTGAACTTGTTTTATTATCTCAGAAGTCTTTTCATAACGCTTCTTGGATAATGGCCATTTTTTAAAGTGGGTGTTATCAAACGTCCTAGCATTTGGAATTACTAGGAGCATTTTCAAAACCCATGCAGAGGTTTGTGCCATTAACTACTTACGCCCTTGCAAGGAAGCTTAGATGTCTTCAGCTTTGTGGGCACGGGTCAGAGCTTCGCTAGCGATGGAGGGAATCTTTGTGGTGGAGGGAATCAGCTGCTGGATACAGCTGCTTTGGCCTCTCTGGCATTGAAGGTCTTCCTGGAGAACGATAAATGATGAGACAGTTCAGTGTCATTCTCTTCTGAACCAGATTCTGCCCATTACCAAAGGGCACCATAGCACCTTGGAACAAAGACGAGCCCTTCTGTTTTGCTGCTCTGTGTGTTTGCTCTAATTTAAAATCATGAAGAATTCTGCAGAGGATTATTTTGCTGATAGCAGTAACTAATAAATAGTTGCCCAAGGCTTCATTCTTCCGGAACATTAGTTTTCAGTACTAGTTTTAACTTTTTCCTGACTACTAACACAACTGAGAAAAGAATAATTAGTAAATATTGCTGCCATCCATACAACATGTGTATTTTATATATATATATATATATATGGTGTAGAATTAAAATACATAATCAAAGGACACCAGCTGGATTTTTTCCTCTGCTGAAGTACAGTCAGTCTACAAGGTGCCATGCTGCAAGTGAACACAGTGTGATATTTACTGAACAAATTATGGCCATACTATTTTAGCTACTGACCCACAAAAAAACCTTGCTTTACTCATTTTTTTTCCATACCAACATCTCACCATATCGGATTTTCCATATCACCCACATCACCATAAAGATAAATAAATTGTTGTCCTACATCACCATAAAGATAAACCATTGTCCTACATCACCATGAAGAGAAATAAATCAGTGTTTGACTACGTTTTTTGCTGTTAGGTTATTTTTAGCCATTATTGAATATGTCTTGCCTTCATTCATTAATTTTTAGGCTAGTTAAAGAGGATTAACAACTTTTAGCTCACAAGAGACTGATCAGGTTCCAGTGACCAAGTAACGTGATGCGGACCGAGCAGCCGAGTGCTGTGGCATCTTTACCATGGCAATTGAGGGCCGGGATATTAAATGTCTTACTCATAAAACAAACTAGAAATGACAAAGCAAAAAGCACCACTGTTTTAAGCTTACTTTCCTTCTGCCACATTTTTCTCCTTTTCGATTTACTGTGCAGTTTTCATTTCAACAGTACTTCAGAATAACTATCCCAGCCCTTTAAATAGACCTTGGTAAATTATTTCAATTCTTTGAAATAAAATTGATATCTATGGGTTTTCTTGCTGAAAAAGGAATCATCATTCAGGTGCGTATGCTGAAATTATCGTGCAGTCAGTAAGCTTAAAATTCACATTTTGGTACTTGTACAGGAAGGCTCCCTTAGTGCAAACCCTGCTGTTACTTGCATTTCTGTCAATTTATTCAACAGAACATCTCTTAACTTTATTTATTATCATGGAAAACTTCCAATTTTTTTATGCCTTCCCCAGAGGAGTTTAAGAAATGCAACATTACTCTCTTACTTAAGGCCAAGTAAATCTAGCTAGACTAGATTATTTTGCTGCTTTTAGTTTTAAGAATTCATTATCTGGAAAAAAAAATCTTTTTATTATCATGTCATTGCAATTTTTAAGTTAGCAGATAAATTATTTACTCAATACACTGTGAGAAGCTATGTAATAAATTCATTCTCTTTTCCTGATTATTTTTTTTTTCCTGACCCTGCTCCTTCCATTAAATATGTACCATCTGTACAACTTGCATTTTTCAGTTTTTTGCCTTCTGATGTAGCTTCTGAAGCATTCCTGTCCAATTATGCAAAATCCTACTGCCCTAAGTGTCAGTTCAGGGTAGAAGTCTCTGACATACACACCTTACCATTAAGCAAAGAATTTTTCAGCAGTAAAATAAACTAGCACTGATGAGCTGGTATTAAATTTTTACCTTGTACCAACGTATCTTTGCAGATCTCCTTGATCTTCTTGCTTTTCAACACTAGATGCCAAAGCACTTTAAAGGGGGAGTAAGTATTTGATCACTTTACAGATGAGTAATTGAGAAAGCTGAGGAGTTGTGGTGCAGTGCTGCCTTAAGGAGGAAGGAATCTATGTCTTCACACATAAATTGGTGGTTTTTAAACCTGTAATGCAAAAAAAAAAAAAAAAAAAAAAAAAGTCTTATGTTCACATTTGCTGAAAAGATTACTTCCCAGAAACTCTTATCTGGGAAGAGAGGAAATATTTATTATCTCTATTACAATACATTATATAAAATAATTCTCTTGGATCTTCTAAAAGGAGTTTCCCCTTTTCTCCCTTTCCCTTTCCCCCTTTCCCCATTTTCCCTTTTCCCCTGAAGGGCTAGGGTTTCAAAATTGCATGTTTAGAGGAAAAGTCAGATCACAAGGGTCTCACAAGATGGGTGAGATGACACAGGCAGAGGGAATATAGGGATGACATTATTGCCTAGTTATTCATTAAGTTATCTCGATGCTTCAGATGAAAGGAGTATCATCATTTACATTATTAGGGCAGAGCAGATCGCAAATTAAAATTAGGTCAGAAATAGCTAAAGGTTGTGATAAGATGATTACATGTGACGCAGAATAAGAAGTACAAGCAAAGGCTGTAGATATGAAATGCTAATACATCCTTCTGGATCCACGGTGCTCTCAGCAGCATCAGACACCAGTAGCGGTCCACTGTCCTTTGCTAGCTGCTTAAGAAGCCGTCGCCATCCTCTTTAATCTGCCCTTTTGTCATTAGACCAGTATAATCAATTCTGCAGCTATCTTTGAATTCTCTTCAGACTCACAGAAAGCAAATCTGTACAGTATTAGCAGCCAGATAATAATATACATGTGACAGTACATTGAAAGCTGAGAGATGTCACTTCTGGAGTGAGTGTTCTCTCATATTTTTCGTCTTTCAGAGCCACAAACTAACAAAATTCCAAATAGACACTTGAATGGGTAGGGGTTTTTATTATTTTTTTCATGAATGGCATATATTCTGTTAGTTCTTCAGCTACAAAGGCTTCTAATATGGATAGTAATTGTCTAGATGCTGCAGAGATGGATGTTAAAACTTGATTGTAGATGATCTGTCCCTTCCTCAAAGGCCACTGGAAAATGTCAGAGCCTTTTTATTATTGGGTCAGTTACATGGGGAAAAAAAACTTCAGGAATATTTAGTGATGGAAGGTGCCTTCTTCAGTTCATCAATTATAGAGACTGTGGAGATAAAGGGGCGAGGGAACTTCTATAAGTCATTGCTAAGAGGAGGAAATTGTCTTTTTCTACAGCTTGTTTGTTGGCCTCAGAGAGGCTGTGTTACTGCAGGTAGGAAGGGCCATATTTTATTACTGTGCTTTCTTCTGGAGCTTTGTGATTTGTTGGGGTGTTTTTTGTTAATTTAAACCACAACTATGGGAGTTCCCATCCTAAAATGTATCGTTACAGTCCTGGGGTTGATGCTCCTGTGATTACTTGCATCTCAGCAGTAGAAGACTGCTCGGGGTGGCAAAGCAGTGGTAGAGCAAAAATTAAAGCAAAGAAAGTCAAGGTGAGAGGTGCTGGTGGGTTGTTCTGGCTGTTAGAGTGTTACTCTGATGAAAATGTTAGTGGGTCATGTATTTGCTCCTTTAAAGGTTAAGGATTATTTTAACTAATGTTATGGCTAATAAAATCTGCAGATGTAAGCAAAACTGCAAACTTGTGCCTGATGTCACAGAAGAGAAGATGTAACTCGTGCACTGATATTTATTTCAAGTAGATTAGACAATTCTTGAGCCTTTGATCCAAAGGAGAGAATTCAGAGCTGTTGCTGACCCCTGATGCTCACTAGCATCCCTGCACACATATCTTAAATTAACTCCCTTTCCCCCCAACTGTCTCTGCCTCTTACTTCTCCCTTCCTATTTCACAAAGTTCTGAGTTGCACGGATCCTCAGAAATCTGGGTTTGGGGAATTAATGAACCCTTTAAGCATCCATCTGGGATATTCTGTGTGAAACATATGGCGTGCTGGAAGAGACATTTGGGAAGGCAGAGAGAGGAAGACAATCTCTACTCCTTTCTGCCATGCAGGTGCCTTCTTGACAGTAGAGCTGTAGACCTCCCTGACAGTAGAGCTGTAGACCTCCCTAACAGTAGACCTGTTAGTGGTCTACTGGAATACAGCCATTCTGATCTTCAGCTTTCATTCTGCCTCAAGTTTAAACTGTGAGAGAGTTTCTAACAGCCTATTAGTTTAGTTCATTGACTTAGTTCATTAATTTAAGAGAACATTTCAAGTTAGCGTCTAATATGAATACTCAGGGCAGCTGTCTTCCTTCTGGGAAGGAGATTCTGGAAGTTTATATTAGACACAGATGCTGGGTCCTTTTATTTAGTTAAAAAAAATTTCTCCTTTCAGTCTTACTGTAATTTACTGAAATATTTTGCTTTTGCTTTGCAAGCAAAAATATACCAAGTCATCTTTTCTAATTCAGCTAGTAGATGACTCTCTTGGAAGAGGCTTCTATAAACCAGTATGTTAAAACCAAGGGAGAAGAATTTGGCAACTGTGCTTAATCTTAAAGTTTCTGTGAAACAGAAGAAATACAGGTGTAAAGATACAAGTCGAGCTTTGCAGCTATGTGGGTTGCACAGTTCTTCCACTGCTAGAGGTGTCTACCATCTCCTTTCTTTCCCTCCATGACCAGAAACCTGAGATTCACTACATCTGTGTGGACAAGGCACACTGTATGAAAACCATATGCCCAATACTTTCGAGACTGTGGTTGCTGCTTGTGTTAACGCGATGAGTGTGCATGAAAAATATTCCAAGTTTACATATATATGGCTTTTTATATATGGTTTTTTAGTTGTTGTTTTTTAAAAGCCGGGGAGACACTGCTCTTGCTGCCAGGACGATTCATTTTCTAGTTGCAATACCTCTCTTTGCCAGAAATAATTCAGCAGTGCACAAGAAAGAAGATTAAATTATTATCAGATCTCTGATAAAACACAAATGGCATTATGCTCATAATATGACAGGACTCTGAGAGCCATGAAAGAATCTGGTGTGGCTTCACTTTTCCAAGCTTGGCTCATAATTAAAAGATCTTCGCAGAGGAAATTGAAAGCTAAAATCGGGTTTTTAAATCTTACAGAAAGCTGTTGACAATGTTTTTTTTACTAAGGCCCAGTCTTGGTTGTCAGTTTTGAAGGACAAAACTCAGTGACCTGACAGCAATCCTGTTTGAGGCTTGTAATGAAAGATCAGTTGTGTTGAACCTGCAGGGCATTTTCTTGTTTTTCTACAACATGCTTTTCCCCCTTGAACAATTACACAATGTGCTTTAAAAATATCATCATTCCGACTACGCTTAACTAAAACTCTCATGCAGAGCTGGGTTCTAACTGGGACTTCACTGTACAGAGGGCTGATCGAACCCAGGAAAAGTGATTGAGTCTTTATCAGGTAACACAGAAAAGCTGTCCTGGGGATGAGCACCGATACATCAAGTCCGGTGTGTTAACTGCTGAGACAAAAGAACAGGAGGTGCTTGTGGTTACAGAGAGGATGGAGAGCTTGACAGCATCTCAGAACTATCTGTTTAAATCCAGAGAAACATAAATCCAATACAGATGTCTGGTGCACGTTCAAGCAGGAAGAGCTTGTCTGTTGGGATAAGCATGAATAGTTTATCGTGGTCCAGTCGTAACTCAGGGAGGTTTTCCTTTTGTTGTCTTTGCTGAACTTTGCTGTGTCATGAACGTTTTTATCCTTAGATAACATTCCCCATGGATTATCCTGCGCTCTACATACATCCAGTGTTTGAATTTGCTGTATAAAAAAACTTTGGAGATGGTTATGCTCATTCTTACCCAGTGACACATGAAAGACATTTAATGGCTTGTTTTCTCAAAGTGTCAAAATATAATTCATGTGTTTATTATGGGATGCACGTGTTGAAAATACCCTCTTTTTGTATAGAGCCGTTCACAGACACGATTTATGTTTTAGCAATAGGTACTATTCCTGTTTTCTAGGTTAGTATTGTAGTCAGAAGTCTGTCTTCCTTTGGGTATCACTGACATCATGGGTGTACGAATATTTCTCTGACAGCACATTTCTAAAATTGCTGTGCCCCACTGTTGTGGTGGGTTGGCCCTGCCTGGACATTTTGTACCCACCAAAGCTGCTCTATCACTCCCCTCCTCATCTGGATTGGAGAGAAAAAAATACAAGGAAAGGCTCATGGGTCAAGGTAAGAGCAGGGAGAGATCATTCATCACTCACCATCATGGGCAAGACAGACTCAACTTGGGGAAAAATTAGTTTAATTTATTACCAACCGAATCAGAGTAGGGTAATAAGAAAATAAAAGCAAATCTTAAAACACCTTCCCCCCCCCCACCCCTCCCTGGCATTCACCTGCTCTGGTGTGGGGTCTTCCATGGGCTACAGGTGAATATTTGCTCCACCATGGACCTCCATGGGCTGAAGGTGCTCTGGCACCTACAGCACCTCCTCCCTCTCCTACTTCACTGATGTTTGTATCTGCAAAGCTGTTTCTCTCACATACTCTCACTCCTCTCTTGAGCTGTAGGTGTACAGGATTTTTTCCCCCTTCTTAAACATGTTATCCTCAGAGGTGTTACCACCATCACTAATGGGCTTGGCCTTGGTCAGCAGTGGGTCCATCTTGGAGCTGGCTGGTGTTGGCTCTCCCGGACGTGGGGGAAGCTTCGGGCATCTTCTCAAAGAAGCCAGCCCTTTAGCCCTGCTGCTGCCAAAACCTTGCCACGCAAACCTGTTACAACTGTCTAGTGTGAATTATCAGTTTTGACATCATCACAGAAAGAAATCACTAAGGTAAAATCAGCCGAGGGAGAATTCAGCTAGGAGTGTGCTGTGGTCCATACTATTGGTTTAGTAATAGAATAATTCCAAGTGGGAAAGACTGTAAAGACGTAGCAGCTATTATTAGCAAGACTGCCTCTAAAAAGGTGTTTATTTTAGACTTGCATGACTCATCCTCATTCTTACATAAAAGACAAGACAAAGTGCAGTTCACTGACTTTGGCCACTAATCAAAATACTGGCAAAACCTCAAAGTGCCTCCTTTTCCTTTTTCTGCCTTTTTATTCTCTATGTCTTGCTGCATGATAATGGGAAAGAAAATAAGTAACCACAGTTTATTGTTTCTGTAACTAAGTATTATCTAGGAAGCTTTTAACTAATACAGGATCTACAGTGAAAACAGTTCTGAAACCCTATAATGCTCATCGTTTGCTGCTTTTATAGATGCTGTCATGGTGCTGTATTAAATCATCGCTTTCGGCCACGTTAGATCTCCTACAACCTTCCAGATGGGCTGCAGTTATGTCAAACAAAATTCTTCATCTCTACTTGATAAATTATGTGATAACCCTGGGGTGAGACCAAAAAAAAAAAAAAAAAAAGAAAAGAAAGAATCCAGTTGTATGTAGTTAAGTGAGGGTGTTCTTTATTCACCTGAGGGCCAGCGGTGGGAATGCTGGGTGGGGAGGCAGCTCAGAGATGCTTCAGTTACAGGCAGCCTTGTATTGTGAGAGCTTGCCCATGTAGCTTTGTAAACAGGCAGTACTTGTTTCCAAAAGCATGAAGAGGAAAAAAAAAGTAAAAGTAGAACAATTGCTTCATGCCAAAGGGATTGGAGCTGTTCCGGTGAAAACGAAAAGTAAATACAGGAGCACAGAAAATAATTGATAAGCCCTCAAGTCCCAGTGGGTAATTATGATTTCCCCATGGAAAGATTTAATGGGACTTTGGTACCGTTTCAGTTGGAGCCGTGATGAATGCAGTATTCACCACTGTAACCAAACTTAATGATACAACTACATTTCTTGCTTAGAAGGCAAAGCAAGAAGTGAAAACATAAAATATATAGCTTCCCCCATACTGGTTTGTAAAGGGAAAGTTTGCTTTGTGTTTTCCAGGTGGAGGAAAGTAACCTTCATTTTTTTATCACAACCTGCAGTCCATCCTTCCTTTCTATTTTTGGCTTTTAAACATTTTTCATTTCACCCCCTTGTTTGGGAATGCATCCTTCCGGCTGAAGTCTTTTTTAACTCTAAAATGCGGATTGCATGTTGGAAAAAAATACTGTTACCTCAGTAATGACTAGGAGCTGCACATCTGATGATGTCTTTGACTTCATTTCTGAAAATGTGAGTGTGCTGGGAAAGAGAGCGAGCTGATTTGGGGGGCTTTGGCTCCTTCTGAGCAGTTTGAGATGCAGGGAGAAGGGAGGAGTCAGTGTCTAGACTCTTTATATGGGTTATATAAATATTTTTCCTGAAAGTCAAGGAGAAATCTGGTTACAAGATGACAGGATTAACCCTTCTTCCTCTTGCTGCAAAATCAGAATTCTGAGCAAGAGCTGAAATCTTTACAGTCATATAAACACATTTATCTGTATCTTGCAGCTGCTGAGGGATAACTGCTGAATGCCGTGGCTAATTAATCCCTTCTGTTCTGAGAATACTGTTGTCATTAGTGTGCAAAATCATACCGATTTTGATTAAATTCTGAAAACTACACTTAGCACCTTCACCAGCAACCTCCATATGTCATCCCTGACCGCTGTCCCTCTGTGTGTAGCGTTATACATTAACACCCTGTGTGGCCTGTGGTAGAAAGAGCTGGCACTGAACATAGGAAGTGACAAAAACGTGGTGATGTGGTGCTAATTAGCCCGAGGGTAATTCTGGCACGACTCCACTTCTTCCAGGATTCAGGCTCATGACTCTGCGTGGCATCACCCTGCAGGACTGAGGGATGCCAGGTTGCCCCGTGCTAGTACAGGTGCTTCTAATGCAGTATTTGCTCACCCACCTCAGGAATCCTTCTCTCTCTGTGTCCTAGACTTGTCCTTGGAATAAATTGTAGTGAGGTAAAGGATGAAATGCCCTTCAGTGTCTTAAGATCAAAAGGAGAGCAGCTCCTCTCCCAAATAACAGAATTTCCAACTTTTTCCTTCTGAGCGAGAACACTGAGAAAGAACTGCCATTGAAACATGAGCAAAATCGCTCCAAAGTTTTCTGTTGAGACATTGAAATTGGAGTCAGTATGTCGTTGAGGAGACGGAGTTATTTTTCCAGTCCATTATCCTGTGTTGTTTTTATGTAGCCCTTGCCTGTTGTACCAAGATTGGCCATTTGATGGAGTAAGTAAAGGCTGTATCACAGTATAGCTTCTCTTCGCCACTTAGAAAACGTTGAGGACTAATTAATGGCATATTTTGTCTACTTTATTTATTTATTTTTAAACTGCTGCCTCTGAACACCGCGTTTTTTACTGTTCCCATGCCTATTAGCAGGGTTATTTCTAGTACATTCATGCGTTGTCGAACGCACACCTCCATTTTTCTCCGTCCCTCTGGACAAAATTGTGCTCCTTCAGTACGAAATACATTCTTGCTGGTAAGCCTATATAATACACGTGGATGAAAGAAACTATAGATTATTAACAATCGATCACTTAACTGTTTCAGGCAGCCTATATTTAGAACGTCTAAAAATATTTTTAATTTCAGAAGCTCTCGGGAGCTTTGGTTTTGCATCAGGAATTCCTTTCATTCTGCAGGAAGACGCTATGAAGACTGACGAACATGTGATAATGAAACCCAGTGGCAGAAGACATTCTGCCTCAGACTAAGGCAATTCTGTCAGTGCTACCTGTGCAGGATTTGGGGTGCACATTAGTTTGAGTGAGTAGCACACATCAAGGTTATTTTTCACAGCAGGTTTCCTGGAACTGAAGCTTTCATGTTACCAGGATCTAAATCACATCTTTTCATGGCTGTCTTCCTTGTAGTCTAAAAAAGAAACTCACCTGGAAATCAATAAAAAACATATTAGGATACACTAAAATTGTCCTCCTACCATTGCCAGACTAACTTGTCAATGTCAGTAACTGGGACAAAACTGATTTAGGTCAACGTATTTGGAGAGAAATCAGTTGTGATGCTGCTGCAATTTGGGCAATTAAGCAAAGAGCTAAGAGGCTGGGACTAAAAAAAATAAGAGGTGGCATTCAAAGAGCATCAATTACTACCTTTAAGTCATCTAAGATGTATACATTAGACTTGTGAGTGCACCCCTTTCTCACAGTTCTGTCTCCATGTGAGTGTGTCACCTGGCAAAGCCATGTGAGCAACATGGCACTAAAGAGATTGTTATTGCTCGCTACGAAATGAAACCAGGAGCTACTGTGGTGGGCTTACTTGATGCGTGTTTGGCATAATGCAAAGTTCCTTTTCCCAGCTCTATCTCTAGCATGTAAAATTCACATACAATAGCCAATCAAAGTATTAGAAGTTTTCTGGCATAGGTGTCAGCCGGTATGGAGCAATGCACTGGTGTACAATTAGAATCAGCTTCCAGAGCAAGGCAGCTGCATCTGTCGTGTCTCCTGGAAACGGTCCTCAGCTCGTGCTGATCCCCAGCTCCTTCACTGGGTCTGGCAGGAGTGCCTTTGCAGGTGCTGGCCAAGCAGGATTTAGTAGCCCAGCACGGGAGTTCAACGCTCAGGAAGGTGGCCGAGCTGCGGTGCGGAACTGGCCATCTGTATCACTGTCAGGTGCGAGTGTTTGACTGGCCCTTCACTGCTGCTGATGATTTGGGATTAAGCTTTGGCACATCAACTGTTCACAGGCGTTGTTCCCACAGCTCAGGTAGCTGTATCCCCTTTGCAGGTCGCTGTGTACTTCAGGAACCTGAGCTCCTAAGTCTCACTGAAGGTGTCCATCTCACTGTTGGGCAGAATACAAGACACCTTGGCACAGCTTTCCATGGTTAGAACTCTGTTAGAAATACTGGCTCTTTCCACACTGCCTCTAAAGTTAGAGGCACTTTTGCGTAAGAACTTGGTTGACAATTAAATTCCATTCTACAGCACTTAGTTACGCTGCACTTTTAAACGATAAGAGATTTGCACAGTATTTGGTGGTTAAATACAAGCTTCTCTTCCTTGCTTTTGGAAGCCCTTAGCATTTCTGTGCTTCCACGTGTGGAAGCAGCATCCCTCTCTCTTCTTCCTTCGTTGTACATACCAAGTTCATTTTTTTTTCCATATTTGCTTTGGACTACATTCACATCGAAAAAGATTTGATGTTGAATTGAGCTGACTGGGGTTTTGCTACATGGGACTGGTTTGGGTTTTCTCGTAACAAAATAAAGCGGACAGATGACACGTCTGCAAAATTGCTGTTGTTAGAAATGAGGCTGCTGTTTTCTGATTGAAAAACCCCTTGTGTTACCTTCACTGGTGCTTCGTTTGCCTCCGTCTGCTCAGTGTCTGGCTTTGGCTTCACAGAATCACAGAACTACTGAGGCTGGAAAAGACCTCTGAGGTCATCAAGTCCAGCCTATGACCCAACACCACCACATCAGCTGGACCATGGCACGAGGTGCCACATCCAGCCTTTCTAGGCCTTGTGGTGTGTTTATTGCAATAATGTGGTTCTGATGAGTTGCTACGTTTTTTACTCGGTCGTGGAGCTACTCAGTGTGTTCCTAAAATGTCAGCATGTAGCAGCACTGATTCATCCAGTCCATTCCACAGCTGACTTCTGCTTCTGAAGCGGGCAGTTTTGCTGCTAACTTTAGGAGTTCGAAGAAAGAGGAGGGCAAGTTCAGGTTCCTTTTGGCCACTAGAAGGAAAGAAGTGTTTCCAAAGAAGTGTTTCCAGCTTGTTTTGATACCGAATTTGACTGGGGAGCAAATGTTTCCAAAGGACAGGCTGCATCATCTCGTTGCCACTCCAGGCGCCCACAGACTTGGAGAGCTGAATAAGGCAAAACATTGCTCAACTGGTTTTGCCTTTTGCTGCAAGGATATTGCCTCAGGACTAGCGTTCTGTGTAGGCTAGGTGGAGCTGCTTTAAAGGCCAGAAAATTTCCTCGTGCTCCGTGAGTCATCAGATCATACAAAAATAGATTTTTTTTTACTTCCAACTATTTACAAATAAAATCAAACTTAATGAAAGGTTTGGTGATTCTTATTCGCTGTGACAAAATGCTCTGAGGAATCTGCTGTTCTATGTCTGTGGTGCTTGTTCACTAACCAAAATAAATCATTCCTTCTTAACAGGGAAGCTTTTTGCACTTACATACTCTCGCTTAGGATGATAAAAAGTCATTCTGTGCGGATGGTAAATAAATTAGGACGTTGCTTCTTTAAGTGGTAACAAAATAGACTCATAAATTAATGAAGCTGCTCTTAGAAACAAGTTTGTTCCCTTTAAAGAGCCCTGCAAAAGTTGTCTTTTGTTGCTCTTGAGTTTTTGGTGATGTGTGACACTATGGATTTGTGGCTAGTGTCTATTTTACATTATAATCCCAGATGGGCACCCTGACATTCTTCTATGAAGTAGAATGAGTAGGATTTTTGTTGTTGTCCTTGCGGATGAATCTGGTGAATACTGACACTCCTCAGCAAAAGTAGATACTAGAGGATTGTCGACTATTGCTCTTACTTGTTCCCAGAGCCATTAACCTAAGGTGGAGAACCATCTCTACAACTGGAGTGGATTTTTTGTTGTTGTTGCTACCTTAGCAATTCCAATTTATTCTTGGCTTGTAGGTTGCTTAAAATTTATTTGTAATTTAGTTTGGTTGGTTATTTTAAACCGACATGCCCACTACTATGTGCTATGACTCTAGGATGGGTAGCTCATTTGGTTTTCAGTTTCAGAAGGCTTGCATAAACCATGCACATTCTTATGGCAATTAATAGAAAACTGCAGTACAGTTAGTGCAATTAATTTCTAAATGAGGGTAGGACACTTCTAACATCACAAAGTTCATGATCCAGCTGCCTAATGTATATCTCTTATCTCTAATGTAATACAGAAAACACTTTTAATGTGATTTTGATTATTTTGTACATGCTTAAGCAGTTCATAGGCCCAGCCTACAGTCCTCACTCTCTCCTGTTCTCAGGCATAGCTGTGGCTTAATGGTCCACAGACACAAACTGTTTACCAGTTTTTTAGTCAAGAAGCATAAAACAAATCAAATCAGGACTTTGGTGACTCAAAGGATGCCTTTCTGCAGTACAGGTCAGCTGCATGACTCTACTGGGCAAACAACAGCCGAGTGATCCAATGATCTTAGAACAACAAACGTCAAGTAAAATGCACTTTACGGTGGGGCACAGTCCCTGGGGTTGAAAAATCAAGCTGGAGCTGGTCCTGTTGAGGTTTCTGTTTCTGGAAACAGTCTTGTTTGTGCTCTTCTCCAAAGACAGGAAGGATATTACGTGCCTGAATATTTGCTTACATTTGTTTCATCTATTTAAAGCTCTCTTAGGTAGCTCTTTCCTTGCAGCGTGTATCTCTGAAGAACAAGATAATTGCCTACAAATCTTGCTCTAAAGACATTAAGGTTTTACCACATTTTCTTCTAGGTTTGTACAGCAAATGCCATCACACACATCCTCACCTAACTATCCTATGAGTTTTAACAACATGACGCGTGGCCTCCAAAAAACCCCTTATAAGTAATTCCAAGTTTAAGGCAGCATAGTTAAAGCTAACATGACTTTGAGAGAGAATTCTCTCTCTCTGCTGTAAGATTAGGCTTTCCTACATGGAGAGAAAGACATGAGCAATATATTTAAGTTTAAGGTAGCATAGTTAAAACTAACCTGACTTTGAGAAAGAATTCTCTCTCTGCTGTAAGATTAGTCTTTCCTACATAAAGACATGAGCATATCATATCATGAGACATATCATATCTATATTTTATTGTTCCTAATGCAGATGCCTTTTTTCTGCAAAGTGACTTTATATGGAAATAGAGATTATCTGTACTTGATGACAGCACATTCTGTCAATATCTGTGTAATCTCTCTAAAGGTTTGAACTGAAAACCACTGAAACGTACAGAACCAGTTTACATTACACGTATAATGTTTAATTTTAAACCGTGTTGCCCAACTCATGTGTGCTTACCTAATGAAAAAGAATATTGGGCCGTGTTGTTAATACTCATAAAGAGGTCTACATTTTAGAATTCCTAATGGCCTTTAACGTAGCTACGCACAGTTTTAAACCCAGAAGGGCTCAGCCTGCTATCTGTTGTAAACACTTACCAAGGAGTTCATTCAGAACTCAACTAAAGATCTGTTGTCTTCTCAGTGCTTGCATAATCCCGCTGTCCTTCTGGTTTGAAAAAGGGATATAACGGAGCCTTGTGTTTTTGTAAAGTGTTAAGTTGGGAAGTGTTTCATTGGGGTCTGGAGCATTTAATCACTGCAAAGGTCAGAGTGTGGCAGAGGAGTGCTGCTCACAGGCTGGCTGCAGCTTCTTCTGCTCTTCGTTCCTGTCCCCACCTGCCTGAAGCCATGTGTGAAGCTGCTTCACGAGCTGGCTCTGGGAACAGGCCTGGCTTAATAATGCACTCTGTCCAAAATGGAACCTGGTTTCCAGGCTGCTCTGCAAAGAATTGTCCCAGAAGAGCTGAGGGATGCAACAGGAGTACGTAGTAGTATGGTGCTGCCAAAAGGATGCTTGTCCACAGCTTGTCAGCCAACCAGACCCCCATTCTGCTCGCTGTGCTGCCCATCACTGGCCCACCATCAGATCACAACGGTAATTGAGACCCAGTATTAACCATTTCACTTAAATGATCCAGATTAAAATTATCCTCCTGATAAACTGAGTCCAGAGGAGGAAAAACAAAAGAAAACAAAAAAAGAAAAAAACCAACTATAATTTTAATCCAGATCATTTAAGTGCAATGGTTAACACTGGGTGGTCTCACAAAGTTGAATGTGCAGCTTGGGTTACATTTCTTTGCTTTATGTGAAAAACCCAGTTTGTTCAGACCTCAGCAGAGTGGGGTGGCTATGGATGTGTCAGAGAAATGAGGTGAAAGCAGCTCTGGTTGCAGTGGTTAAGCAGTCGTAGATTTTCATGCATGCTTCCATCTGTGACGGGCAGATCTGCTAGAGATGTTTCATTAGTATGTGGGTGACCTCTAGTTTGCTATTTTTGGTACCCTATTTTTGGTGCTGGCTGTGTACCATAATTTATAGGCTATAATAGCCTCCAAGACCGAATTAAATTTAAGAGGCCTGTTCGTGAAACGAATGTTAAAGTACTCTCTGTTGCACTTCAAACTTCATTTTAATTTTGCTGAATTTTAACTTTAAAAAAAAAAAAAACCAAACAGCCAAAACACAACAAAACAAACGAACGAAGACAACAACAATAAAAACCAAAACTAGTTATCAGGCTACCTTTACTGAGTGTATTTTAAGGAAAAAAGCAAACACACCAGAAAGTGGATGAACTCTCAGGGACCAATGGAACTCAGATGTGTAAAATATATGCTGAAAAGACAAAAGGAGAGGTAAATAAATACAATGCCCACAAAACTAGGGCAAGGGGTGAGGTGAATGCCAAATCCAACCTCCAGGATTAAATTAGGCCACTCTGCTCTTAAGGATCATTGTGACCCAGCCAGATGACATATTTGGCTCTGACCTGCTCCTGAGTTATCAGGACAAGGGGAGGGAAGAGGAGAAAGATTTGGTAGAGAAGGGGAATGAAATCTTGATCTGTGCCCAGATTCTCTTCCTAGCTGTGGACCAAACTGTGCCCAGACTCTCTTCCTGTGGACCTCTAAAGCTTGTTCCGAGGTGCAAACCTCCTGTCTGGTAACTATGAGTGTGCAGAAAGGGAGAACTGCTCAGAAACCTCCCCAACAACCACTGCAAGTCTTTTGTTCATCTTTGGTATTCCCAGACCATTAAATATTCAGCGATTGTAAGTCACATTCTTTAACGCAGGTTAAAATATCAAGTGTAGGTCACAACCTTATACTACCTTGTATCAATGTATACCAGTTAGGTGCAACTCTATTCCAAAGACTCCTCAGAGATGGAAACCTTTTCAGCTGCCTGTGTGAGGAGAGCCAAAACAGATGTGCACAATTCACTTGATTTATTGGATTTTTTTTTCCTAAGAGAAGTTGTGACATGAAAAACTGCCACCTCTTGCACCTGAAAGCCATTGGACAAATTCATCCTAAGTGTAATTTAATTGATTGCGGTACACTGCAGTTCAATCAGCTGCAATAAAGTTAATTGAACCTCTCCTAAGAAATGTGACTTAAACCAAAAGATTCAAAATAGTAACACATACTGATTAATGGAGATGATTATTTTTAATAGGAACGAGTCCAAGTAATTGAGTGATGTTTAAATGTTCTGTATAAGGTAGTCTCATGAGGACAGCAGTTAGTTGCTTTCAGCAGCTTTCAGATTAGAAACAGGTATGAAAAATGCAAAATTGTTTACTAAAATACTAGCTTAGCATGGTTCCACCTTCTCAACCGTGGCATGGGTAAGAGACAAATGGCAGCCTTCAACTCTGCTGCTTTTCTTGTAGTGTATGGTTTCAACTTTGACCCCAGATCCTTGAGTTCTGTACAGAAACAATGCTCTTGTTTGCGTTACTTGGCAATACTTGTAACAGGACAAACTAAGATGTTATTCAGAAACCATTTTGATATACTTATTCCATGACTTATTTTTACCAGTAAGGCTGGGTTATTATTGACCATCCTTAATTAAAGTAAGCTGGGGGTGAGGGAAGTTCCATTAAGCAATCCAGTTGTGTTTTCTTGTTATACCGTGTCTATGTACATGGCCACTGGAGCAAAATCCACAGTTAGACTTTTGTGGAAAAAGGTCAGGGCTTTTACAGGTTTTAATCAGAATTAGGATCAAATATTTTGTTGCTGATCTTAAAGGCTCAAACGTTTTCCACTGGCTGTGTGTAAGTAACTCACTCAGATACTCAAAAATCTCAATGAGTGTGAGGATGGGGGTAATACAGACATTCCCTACTTGCATCTAGTAGTTTATTAGAAGAAGATAAGTGGTGTGTTTCTCTTGAGAAAAGTCAGACACTGACATGGGTGCAGCGTAGTCCAGGTGAAATAATAGTGAATATATGATTGCCTTTATAAGCCAGTTTGACTGAAGTTAGACACGTTAAAAAAACCACAAAACAAAACAAGACAAAGAAAAAAAGAGACAAAAAAAGAAAAGAAAAAACCCCAAAACCAACCAACTTTGCCATTCTCGACTGCTGTTGTGCTCCTTACAGGACTTCGAGTCTTTCTCATAATAAGTTCTTAAAATGCTTGTTTAGCCAAGGCAGCAGGTGACTGCCACTTGGTATGTTTGTAGAATGTATGGAGAGCAGGGGAGGAAAATAGCTATTTAGGCTATTGGCAGTTTAGCACAGGAAAAAATGGATTAATATAAACTAGTCACAACTAGGATGGGAATTAGGAAATAAAAAAGAGGTTCTGGGCCTGACAGGAATAACAGGGACAAGAAATCTAAGAAGTTCCAAGATGGAGCTCGGCTTAATGTTGAGAAACAAATTATGTGATGCAGTTGCCATGACAACAAAGGAGTCTGGAGTTTATGATCTGAGATGCCTCTTCATTTCAGTGCTTCTATCAGAAATAGATGTTCCTAAGTGCAGCTGAAGATCTCTACTGGTGCTACTCAAGGGGATGAAGAGATGCAGTCTAAAGCCTTCCTCAAAAGCATGGCTCAGCTATCTCTAGGCAGAAACCAGGTTCATGCTGCGGTTCAGAAGATGACAGTTTTGCCACTGCGTCTTCACAGAGTGTTTTCCTTTAGCTGTCTTGGATCTTGTTTGTCTACCCTCATGTTTGAGCTTATGCAAAGAAATTTGTACCGTGGCAACGCTACTAATGATTTTGATACTTCTCCTGTAATTCATATGTAGCTCTTTATTTTCTGAAAGGCTGTAGGTGCCTCCTTATGATATTTCTTCTTTTGAAGAAGCCCCATAGAACCACAGAATCATTGAGGTGGGAAGTCACCTCTGGTGATCAACTGGTCCAGTGCCCTGCTCGCTGCCTTCATCTGCTTTCCATGCACTGAGGCCACCAAGCCAGGCAAATCTCTGAGCAATCTCTCTGTTAAAAACCTCCTCATACAAGATTTCAGCTGGAGTTTTCACATGCTTTCGGGGATTTTTTCCTTTCTTGTTTTTCTTTTTCTTTTTCATAGTGCCTTCTAGGTCAACAGAGTGCACAGAGTCTCTGAAGCACCTTTTAT
>WTSP01025313.1:9993-34510 GCA_025331215.1 Actenoides lindsayi | reverse complement strand
GCAGAGCCTGGCTCCACCAGTCTGTTTCATCCTCAGCATCCCTGATGGTCCTTAACCTCTCCACCTCGTCCTGTAGCTCTGCCACCCTTGGCCTGATGCTTCTTAGGCTTCCTGCCTCATCCTGCAACTCTGCAAATTGCACGAGCAGATCATCAAATAGCTCACACCACACGCAGCAGTTCTCAGGGCTTCCACTCACAGCGAGTGCAAGGCTCAGGCACTGGCTGCAGCCTGCGGCCTGGACGGCTGCGTGTGTCTGTGCACGCTCCATCTGGGTCCCCACGCTTACTGCAGCGGGTGATGGGAGCTTGACCTTCTGATGGGTTGAGGCCATGGCTGTGGGCTTCTCTACCAAATCCTACCAAGTCAGGATACCACAAGACAGGAGAGCAGAAGGCTCTGGTTGGGTTTGCTGTTCTTCCCCGGGCGCTGAGAGCTGGCCACTCGCTGCTGATGAGCTGGGCTCCTGGCAGGCACTGCTGCAAGGCTGTGCCAAGGCTGTGCCGGTGTAGCCGTCTCCTCGCTCTGTTTCTGTAACAACTGTTACAAAAAATTATATGCAAGACAGTTTCTGATTCCCGAGAAGTGAAATGGCACCATCTAGTGACTTACAGCTGAGACAATCAAGTCGGGAAAGTCGTCGCTTCTTTTACTTCCACCCAACACCACACATTCAAGTTTGGAAACAATCGCAAAAGGCAATGTAAAAATAAACATGAATTCTGGAACACCTACCATGGAACAAGGAACTGAAGGGTAAGTGTTCCTACTCCAAGATTATTTTTCTACCAAAGTAGGTGCCTATAACCTTTATTATATTAAGATGTTTTTGGAGGCCAATGCAATATAAATTTAAGAGTTGCACACTACTGACCAAAATATCTTCCTGGGAAAGCCAAATGCTTTTTAAGCAATGGCAACAACAGCATATTAAGCAGTTTTCTATCAATTAATGATACCACACACAGACATCAAAATTTATTAATAAAAAAATGAGTAACTTCGGATGCATCTAACTCTTCACTAATAAAACCCAAGTACGGCAGCGGCCCCTTCTCTTCAATTAATAACAACACATCATATTTACACAGGCACCACCATCCTACCTGTATATATTCTCTGATCCACATTTCCAGCAGTTTGCCTACAAGCTGCCAGCACAGAACATCTCTAAGCTATTTTTACAGAACTAAACTTCAACTGCTTCTGTACAGATTGCATACATTTCATAAAACCTAGGAATTCATCCACTAGAAAAATACAGACAAAAGCAGAATGTTTGCTACTTTTTATATTCTTTCCTCCTATTGAAAATAAAAAACCTTAGTCACATTTTTCTCAACAATAAACCTTACGTCCTCTGGAGGACTCCTTTAGGAATTGCTCCACAAAAAATGAGAGTGAAGGAGATGGCACAGTGGAGAGTCTATACTCTTCAGACATTTTTCACCAATGTTTCCTCTTTTGTTCTTCCCTTTCTGTATGTATTTAATAAATAAAAAGAACTGTTTCTTGCTTTGCTAGAAAAGTTAAGTCTCTAGCAGTTTAAAAGAACCACCCGAACTCACCACTCTCAACTTTTAGGATGTCCCTAAAAGTGGGACAGGTTGAAATTATAGCATCAGATAAATACCTTTTTTTACACAGAGAGAGACTGAAAACACTCTGTGAAGAATATTACAGTAACCTGTAGCTCTGCTGGCTTCTTGCTTATCCATAGTTCTATGGCAGGACAAAGAATACTACCTATTGCTAATAAAAACAAGATAAATAATATTAAGTGCTTATTGTAACAGGGTCAAAAGCCATTAAGAAAAGCAAGACAGGAGAGCTGACGTTGTTCCGTACTGCTGCAATCTTCTGTGAGAACAAGTTAAAACCAACTGATCAGGGAAATGACAGATGACTCAGCTACTCCAAGGGACTACAGGTATGGACCATTTTCCAAGAATAGATGGATAAAATCCTTTCTGTTTGGAAAAAATACTAGGTCAAACAATGTTATCCATAAACTTCAATGCACGCAGCTGGCCCAGATCAGATTATTTCTCTATTTCTACAAACCACCACACAGATACCTATTTTAGCTCTAGCAGAACACAGAAACATGTATTTGAACAGATGACTCTTCCTCTTTCAAAACTGATTTCAATTCAAACCGAAACTTCTGCCTGCAAGATTGGTTTTTGGCTGACACACAGTAAGGACTCTTACAATCAGTCTTTTGAGAGCATCTGGAGAGAGAACTCACATTAACTTTTACAAAACACAGTATGATTTTCAAAATGTTATTTAAAAAAACCCCACTTTATTTGCAAATACGTGGGGCTATTATTTATAAAAATTAGTTGTCACTTGTTTTAATCATCCTGGGGGCAAGCATAGTGGAAGTTCACAGACTCCCATTTGAAATTATGACTTTTCCAATCTCAGCTACAGATACTAAATGGGACTAAACTGGCAAATGCTTCTGGTCATAAAAAGCATTGAAATAAGGAAAAGCCATGCTAGAGAATCTTCCCATTTGAAACTTTATGAATACCCTGAAGGAAAATGCAGGCAAGTTGTAAATGCGCAAACCTCTGTGTGTTGATGATCTCAGCCACCTCTATAGCTGAATCTTTGATTACTAATGTAATCCAGTAATTGGCATAGTTATCATAATGCAGCCTTCATCTCGGTTGCACAGGAAATGCTTAGGGCACTCTGACTTCATACTTCTTCGTGTGCTCTAAGCACAATCATGTCTCCACACAAGACATGCACGTCCACCTATCTAAAAGCTGTCAAAAGTCCAGCAGAATCAAGGATCTAATTAACTGGCATGGAGAAATACACACGAATCAAAGTCAGTGGTGGTCACCTTTTCCTCAAAGCAAGAAGATTTTTGGAAAGATTTTTGGAATACACATAAAAAGTTTTCACTGATTTGGAAACCGAAAATAAAAATACTACTTTTTTTCTCTGGGTTTAACGTAAGAAATCAATCTCTTGAAAGATAACTGGCAAAACCAACCTCATTATTGTTTTGCACATATTACCTGAATTACAAGAAGCTACCCAGAAAGGACATTTACTGTCTGACTTATTACACACAACAGATTACACTTCTGTCATAAAATGGCAATTACAAGGTAAAGTATCAAAGAATTCTATATGTTTAAACTGTGCATGGAATTCCAGGTCAGTGAAGCAAGCTGTTGCTTTTGCACCCAACCACAGTCACTCATCTGACATTTTATACAGCAACATATCATGACGTCAAAGGCCACCACAAGACACTGCAGCCCAATTCCCAGAAAACTTACCTGACTTTGTGTTCTCATTTAGCTGGAATTTAAATAAAGGGAAAAAACACTCTTAAAGATCAAATTAAATATTTCATCCTATATCCTTAAGCTTAATCACTTTGATCTTTACAGAAAGAGCTACAGTGTCCTAAGTTGAAGCAAACTGGCAGGCAGTAATACCAGTAACTCATGAAAACTTCACAATATATTGTGGAAAGGAAGTCTGCACTAACAATACTAACTTTTGATGAAAAGCTGTGATAAATGAAACATAAACTATTTTAAATTCTTTCTTCACTAGAGGTGGCCCTTCCTGGGGAAGAACGTTCAAGGGCTAATTAGTAGGGTTAACCTATTAGCTGTGTTTGATCTCAAATTTGCACCATAGAACCAAGATTAAAAATTACAGTTCCTAAGTTTTACTGTTTCCTTAAAGGCTGTGATCATTTTGTTTTCCATTAGTAAACCTAACTCTTGTGAAAGTACATGGCCACCGGAGAACTGCTGATAACAAATACTGCTTGCCATTTGTCCAGTAAAATTCCACACTTAAGGAATCTCCAGTGAATGGAAAATACTGTATGACTGACTTCACAAGTCTGTTGTATGTAAATCAGAATAGCTCCTGGAGTAGAACAGAAAATATCCCTCCAGAGACGAGCACATTTTTTCATGCTGATTCTTAATAGCTACCAACTTTCACATCAACAAACCACAAAAGCAGCAAGGAGACCAGCGAAAATCCTAAAATCAAAAAGGAAGGAAAAAACCTAAAAGACTGCTGTTATTCATGCTGCATTTTCCCCTAGCATCTGAAATTTCTAATAAGGATCTCCACGGGGTAAATAAGTTGCTTAGAGAGTTACAGAGTAAATAACACAAAAGCAATACACTCTAAAGAAGACTGCTATGTCAAGCAACTATTTTTTAATTTTAAGAATTAAACTCACAAATTAATCTCTGATGGGGACAGGGTGGTTAAAAAACAGTTAAACATCTCTACCCATTTCTGCAAACTACTGAAAGAGTTTTTTAGACTAACTCCACTGTGAGAAAGTGCAGAAAAGCAGGACCAGCTTCTAAAAACACTTTTGGTAAAGTCTGGTTCCTACCTGAGCTACGGTTCTTGGGAATACCTGTCAAGCACCAAAGCAACAGTGAACCAGAAATTAAAGCTCATATGAAAATGGAGGACCTGAAGCTAAAGATTGGAGCTGGAACAGGACCAAGCTGGCAAGCACAGGGCTGCACGCAGCGGGGCTTGGGGCCAGGCCTTCCGCGCATGGGACACCCCGGGCACCTCTGCAGGGCATCCCTGCCCTCTTGGGCAGCTGGAGCAGGACAGAGGCCATGCACCCCTGCACTCAGGGTGCTCACACCCCCATGCCTACTGACTGTAATGCAACATTTGGAGCTTCCTCACAGAAAGCCCCCAGAGTAACCAAACCTCAGTCACCACTGCATAGAGATCCCAGTGGTTTTTTATCCCCAGTGACTACAGCACAAGAGTGAAGCATCCACACGGCACTGCCTGTACCTGACATCCCCAGTGCTCTGCCCCAGAAGGGTGACAGAGAGTGTGGGACACAGGCTGGGGGCACTTATGGCCAATGGGTGCAGCTGCTGAGGATCCATCAGGTGAAGGTCCCCGGTGGCCACCCGGGCCTGCGGGGCCACGCTCCAGGACCAGGCAAGGGCTGGTTTTCAGAGGCAGATGTGCCCGGAGCCACCCGGGCCGGCCCGCAGACCGCGCTGGCACCCCCGGCCGGTGGGCATGGGGAACACCGAGGAGGTCGGTCCCGCAAAAACGTCGAGAGAAAAACCAAGGCGGGGGTCAGCTGTAACCGGCATCTCAGGAAAGGGCCCTACCCACAAGGAAGGCCCGGTTGGCCGAGGCCGAGACACTGCCCGGCTGCCCGCGGGAAGCGGGGCCGGCCCTGGGCCCAGACGCCGCCTCACCCTGCAGCCGCCCGCGCTCCAGGCGGGCTCTCTGCGCGCCCGGTGAGCAGGGGGGCGGAGCGCGGCCGCAGAGCGCCGGCGCCGGCGCCACGGAGCCGCGCTGAGGAAAGGCGGTGCCTGGCAGAGCGAAGCCCCGGCGGCGGCTGAAGCGAGGGCCGGCTGCTGGCGGCTTGGCCGTGCGCCGGGCGGCCCCGGGGAGGGTGTCCCGCGCTGTCCCCTCTCCTGGCAGTGCCTTGAGGCCGTCGGTGCCCAACGCGCGGCCCCGCCGGCCCCTCTGCCGCGGCCCCGCCGTGCAGGGAGACCCGTGCTCGGATCTCTACACCGTGCACGGGCACGGAAACCCCCAGGTTTTGCGCCAGAAAAAGCGGACCCGCGGGAGCAGCCCGGCCTACGCTAGCGGGGCGGTAGCGGCTGGTCCCCACACCCCGCCACGGGCGAGGCCCAGAAGGCGAGGCCGCCGCTTCCCCCCGCCTCTCCGGTATCCCCACAGCCCAGGGGGTTTCCCTAAACCCGGGTGTGCGGCTGCCCGCCGGGACCAGCCCGCCTACACGAGCGCCCCGGCCTCGGCTGCCTGCGGGAAGCGCAGAGGCCCTGGTGCTGCGCGGGGCGGGGCCGCGGGAAGCAGGGGCTCGGGAGAGGAGATCGCTTCAGCTAGAATACATACCAGAGCTAGTTAGGTGCTATGGTGCCTGCAGAAAAGTCTTAAAAAAAAAAAAAAAAAAAAAAAGCAGCATATTATTGACATTACTTAATTAACTACAAAGGAAGTGCAAGTGAAGACCCCGCTTTTCTTTAAAGATGTGCACATTTCCAGCAGTCCAACAAGAGTCTGGCTGTAGATGAAAAAATGTCACAAATTGTGAATGTATGCAGATGAAAAAGGTGCCAGCTGGGTAGTTCTGGGATCTGCCCTTTTCTGTTACCAAGGTAAGTACGTTCACAGTAGCATCATGTCTTTATGCTGCTACACAAAGGTGTTAAACCAAGGCAGAATGGGTAACAATTTGCTCAGACATCAAAAACTATTTTGAAACAAGTCCATCAGTCTGAGAAACCACTGCCTGCCTCACACAAGGCCTTGGGATACCAGTCAGAGCTGTGTATCACAGAGATGCCTTTGGAGGGGTAGTATAAGCAGAAAAAGTCACAAGTTCTCACTCATCTCTTCAAGGAAGGTATTTCAGACTAAACAGGACGAAATTCTCAATACTTAGGGAAAGTTTAGAGAATGCTTGTTCACGTGGAAGTCAGTACAAAGTATTCAGGAGGAGAGTTCACGCTTTCCACAATTCATTAAACATGTTAATTCCTCAAATGAGCAACATGCTCCTACCCTGCTCAAAGCTAACAACTTCATTTCACAGACTGAGGGAACAAGGTGTACTGAATACATGCTCAGGAATTTCTGTAGCATTTGTTCACACCAGCGGCTTAGTGCTGATGGGCTCTGCTGAAGACAGTAAAAAAACTGAGGCAACTGTAAAACATCCTAGAATACTAAAAACTCTCTTCAGTATGTTTCACACCCAATCATTCCATGCCCTTTCTTTAAAACTCTAGATGGCAAATACATCAATGAAGCTTTTATGCTGCATAATGTTATATCTCTTGAAGATTAGAATCTTTTTGAAGAAAAATTGTTCTGAAACCTTATATTGATGACTTTGGTGTAGTTCAAGAATTCTAAAGAGTCACTAATCAACCTAGTTGGAAAAAGAATCATTTAAGAAAAAGATTTACCAGATTATAAAAGCTGGATACCTTCTATATGTGTACCAACAACTTGTCCTCTGGCCTACAAATATGTGCTATTTGTATAGTAATTGCTACTCTGCAATCAAAAATAGATCTAGAAACTCGAGTAAATCACCGTTTTTAGGCAGTGTAAGTATGCCTGCTATTTCCTTTTAACAAATGGAGAATACAAATGTATTTAAAATATCATTGGGTTGCAGATGGATGCCACCAACTTCTGAGAGAACTGAAAGAACTGCAGAAGTGACTGCTGAGCATCTAGAAACAGCTCAGGCTAAGGGGATCTGCAAGATCCATGTTTAAACTGATAGTACTAAAGCAGCAAACTTGTCTGACAGAAGCAGTCCGAAAAAACAACCAACCAACCCACAACAAAACAAATCACGGTATTTATGTCTCAGGTTACTTGAGTCATACCTTTCACATAACACTGATTTAAAACAACAACAGAAAATATTAACAGCTTAAGCGAGCAACAACTTCTCAAACTAGAGACTCTGTCTCATGTTATCTTTACTGGCATTGCTCAGAAGTTATTTTGGAAGGATATTTCATGACACTAAATGTCTGAAAAAATGGTTCCTTATGAAGCTGAAGGTCACTGAAACAAACCACTTTGATTTAAGCAATCTCTACAGGAATAGAGGATATTTCAGGAGAAATCTAAAGAGCAGTCAAGTTTAGGAACAACCGAAGTCATACAAAAACCCTTGTGGTTTCCCAGTGAAGTTAAGCAAAGCTTTACAGATGCACCTCAGCTGGACACCTTTCCACAACAGATGCATAGAAAACAGAGTGGAAATGCCAACTATATAAAAAAAAAATATGTGGAATATTTCATACTAAATACTCCAAATACTTTTCATTATGTAAATTTTATTTGAGACACACATTGTTGTAAAAAAGTTCACATGGAATAATAAAACCACTGGAGTGTGAATTTTTATTATTTTTTTTTTTAGGGCTTGGGTTTGGTTTTGGTTTTTTTGTCTATACACATCAATACACAATTAGTGATTAGGTTTACAAGTTAACCACAGGACAAGTTCACTTCTATCTGCAGGAGCTTTTCACATTACACCTTATACCAGAGATAAAATGTGCTTAAACACACACAGTAGAACACTTCTATTTGAAAATTAAGCATTTTCTCAAGGACTATACTTTTTGTCATGGATTTAGGACCTACATAGCATTAAAATACCGTAATTAAAGTTTTATTTGCAAAAATGTTTGTAAGGCCATAGGAATGCACTAAAATACTTAAATTCACCAGAACCGAGAAGAATCAATGGAAATCCTGCTTTCGTGGAGGAAAGAAATACAAGTTTTATTAATAAGAATGAGAATGGTATAAACAGTTCAGTGAATGGAGGAGAAGACGACCTATTGTCACCTACCGACCGATCATGAAGAAGTTTCAGTTACATCAATAGATAAACAGCAGATGCATTTTCACAAATAACATTTATGCCTTCTACATATTATTCGTGTACTTTCAAATCATTATCCATTCACAGTATTTTAATGGGATATGTATATCCAAGAGTCCTTTATTCACTTGTGAAAACGATCCACTTGACTTGAGCTGACTAGAATGGGAAAGGTACTTGAAATGGGAAATACTTTCCGAAAAAAAAGAACTACAGGTCTGCAAAGTCAATGAGCATTTTTGAGACTGTCCCCCAAACAGCAAAGTGAATTGTGTGAAGTTTCACGAGTGCTTTAAGCTTTACCAAAAACAGAACTTCTGGTGAGTAAGTAAAGCAAATATTCTATACATATACTCAACAAAAAACTTCTTGTCCATGTTTTGTAGAGCACAGACTGAAAGCTAAAATTGCAAAGCACTGACACCACTTTGTGTTTAATTTGGCTCTTTTTTTTTTTTTTTAACCATTTAGAAAAATATCAGTCAAAACATAGTGAGGGGAAAGATCTCATGAAACTCCAAAGCATAAGCAGCATTTTTGTTTTCTAGAAATCCACCAAAAAATGTCTGCCTTTCCTGAAAGGTTAATGTCAATTTCTGGAACAAAACAGAAATACATTTGCTGCTTAATGGATAATAATCATATGACTTTCATTCTAATGGACATTAGAATACTAACTAGTTAACTGAGGTATAGTTAAAAGTCCTTCAAAATCTAGATTATATAGTCTTGAGTAAAGTAGCAACAGAGACTGCACGAACAATCAGTTATTAGAAAAGCCTGTAGTACCCAGCAGCTGATGCATGGGCAGAACATACCATTTATCATGACCCGCTTGGAAAATATAGCTAAAAAAATCCCAGTAAAACATACAGCTGATTTGCACACTCAGATACAGCACATTTTTCAGTGTCTGACAAGGCAGACTGTACACAGAAAGAGGTCTACACTGACCAAAAGTTAGCACACCAATAAAGTGCAGCCACTCAGATATTTAATACTGCTGGAGAAGAGGGGTGGAGGGCAAAATAACAAAGAAAGAGAGAGAAATCTGCATTTTACCTTATCCATAAGACCACATGAAATTAGAATTCTTCAGTTTCAGCAGGGGACAACAAAATTGCATTAAATTCTTCTACAAATAGAAAAAGATGAACTTTACATGAACATTAAGCAAAGTGAAATATTTACTGCATTATCATATATCATGTATCATGCATAAAGTGAATTTCCTATGGTCTTATCTCACAGTTATATACAGTTTAGCACAGCTAAATGTAAGAAAATAGCAAGGTTGTTTTGTTCCCCCACCCCCCCCACCCCTCCTATACAGAGCAGATACCCCAATTCGCTGCTGCTTCAAAAAGCACTTCATAGACTCTACTCCTTGCAGGCTCTTTCAGAGGGAAGTTCATGGAGACTAATATTGAATGAACATTTAACCACGCAGCAAAGACAGGAAAATAAACAAAAACAACACGAAGCATTCTGTAAATAGTGCCAAACACAGAACGCAGAAGTTTTGGTTTGCAGACAACCCCTGAGATAAAAATCAAAGTATTATGACACCAAGTAAGTCAGAGGTAAATTACTGAAAATAAACATTCACAATTGGTGTCACAACACTTTCTGTATAGAAGCACTTTTGTTAACTATACAGAAAACATAACTGCTTCAGCCTGTCCGAGAAAAACATCAAGGGATAGACAACAAAGCAGTTCGGGTTGCTTTGTTTCTTAGCTAAACCTTGCTGCCACAAAGATTTTTCTGTTTTAGTGCAGCAACAGCAGTTTGAGATTTGCCATCTAGTTACAATCACTAATTCTATTCAGCTACACGTGGGGACAGGTTGATAACCACTTGAAACTTCATGGAACCAGCTCCTAACGTTAAATCCTTGAAAATCAAAAGTCTTTCAATTGGCCCATTCACTTTGGAAATATTTACAACAGACTCAGAGATGACAAATTGAGTACCTTGACACCACAAAATGAAGTGGTTATCTGTGGTAACAACCAACTCACTGCTCACAACTCTAGCCAATGGAGTGAAGCAAAAGCAAGCATGTCAGATGTTAACTTCAACAATGACGGAACGCAACTATCCCCTAGTAACAAACATGCTAGACACAAACTTGTACTTAAAGCTTACAATGGTCCAAGTTTGGCACATCACAGAACTAAAGCACCTATTTTAATTGATCATCGAGGAAATTTTTCAGAAGACAATAAAAAAGGAGTAGAACAAAGACTAGGTACTACAATGCTCAGTTGAGTAAAAAAGGCAACTATGTTTCAACTCTGCTTCTAACAATCGAGGTCACTGTACCAGTTTTTGATGAAAAAAACCCAACTGCTTGAGCAGACCAGAGAGGGCTTCACACATTCATCACTAACTGCAGACCCAGTAGTACATTATAGCCCTAATGCAACCCTTTCCTTAGCGCCAGAACTTGATAAAGTTTACAGGAAGCTAGTTTCCCTCTTGTCAGGGGTCAGTGTTTACAGACATGAACAAACTATCCTTAGAATTACAGTGGAAATGGAAATCAGCTTTAGAAGCAGTCATTTCTGAACAAATGAATCCATAAAGAGGTTACTCAAAACCCATGCATTCAGTTTCCACAAGCCACTTAAGTGATAGTGATGAGGCCAATCTGCGATGATGATTTCAAGTCCAGAGTGTACTTCCTCATCAGAAACAAAAAAGGTGCAGACAGTTTGAGCTAACAAAGGGAAGCGAAGTGAGAAAAGACACTGTGTTTAGTCAGGTAACTTGAAAGGTGCATCTGTGAATCAGACAGTGACTGGCAATTCAGAACACAACTCTGCGAAAATCAACACACTACATTCAGAATAGGAGCCACAGCTTCTGTGTGAACAGATTTGTGCATCTAAGAAACAAAACCCATACAAATTGTGAAATGCCAATTTTTACTGTAATTCTCATCACTAGACTGTCAACATCCATACTGCAGTCATGGCCACAAGTATACAGCATAGAAAATAATGGAAACGAGACTTATTCCCCCCCGCCCCCGGCTCTTCTGCTTGAAAAGAATTCTGTTTAAAAAGAGAAAGAAAAATCTGCACAAATCTGCTAAGAATCTTACTTACAAGTCAAACCGTGCAAATACAAGTGTAAGATTGTGCTGTAACAGGCAGTAAGAGGCCAATATGGATGTGCAAAGTTAAAAGAAACATAGCAGCTTTTGCAACAGGCAATAAAACAGAAAGTAAAAAAGGAAAACAAGTTAAGTCTTGCATTTGTGTCTCCACTTCATAGCTTCCATATCTGAGAAAGAAGAGCCTGACAGGCCAATAGGCTTAGTGAGCAAAATCCACTCGGTATTTTGTGTATCGCAGTCTACGTTCAATGGAGCTCTCAGCAGCAGCTTGGTGGTATTATTTCTGAGGCTTTGTGACCCTGTGCTTTCAAAGAAGCAGAAAAGGTTCTAAGTGTGCTGCAGTCTATCATTAGAAGTTCATCAAAGTAGCGTGCATCGAAAGAAGCTGCTCTTCTTAGATCGATTTTCTGTTATTTTTACTGGCCCACCTGCCCCTGATGAACTGTTGTCATTCTGAAAGAGAAGAGAGTATCAACATTAGACTTACTTTTTTTTCCTGCATTTTATAGCTTTCCTAGTTTCCCTCCCCAGTTGCCCCCCCTTGCAAAACAATAACCAGGGCACAGGTTTTTGCAACTTTTTCTCTGCAATTATCAACTCTGTTAATCACCAAGTAAAACTGCCTATTTTAAAAAGAAACACATACCCAGATCTCAAGTATTAGCTGAAGGAGCTGACATTCAATCAAGCAAGGATCACAGCTACATTTTGAAAGAACACATCAATTTCAGGCTGCCCAATGGTAGTGATCATGCAAAATAAAGAATGATTACACTCTGATGTGTGATAAAGCACTGTTTGCTCAAATTCAGTCCAGCATTCATTGTAACCCTCATGAGTTTTTTGCTAGGGTTGCTGCTCAGACATCATTTCAATATATCTAGTCAGTACACCAGTTGGAAATACAAACCATTTTTCTGTTGAGCTTTGTCATAATGTCCCGTGCCAGTGTGAAAAATGCCTGTTGAGGAGCAGAAATAAAAATAAAAATAAAAAAAGGAGAGTTAGTCACAAGATACATTAAAGATAAGATAGCTTTGGAGTAGCCAGACATATTAACAATACAGCATTCCGCAGGCCACTGCTAGCACTTCAAGTTGCAAGGCCCTCTATGTACAACAGCTGTACATTGAAGACATTTACAGACTTAACATTGCAGTAAGCATGCTTTAAAAGCAAAAAAGTATTTATTTTTAGTCTCCATCTCTCCAATCTTTGAAGCAAGTAAACCAGACTTTTCCATTGCACATGTCTTGGGAGGAAAAAAAGAAAAACCTGCTGAAGAGAAGGCTGCATACACTCATAATCCCCCCCACACCTACAACTGTGCTGTTGTACATCACAACTAGAAACCACTGAGAGCTTTGAAGATGGCATGCCTGGAAATTCACATCAAGGTTAGCTTGCTTCCAACATCTCTATTAATAAACCAATCAATCAATTACTATGGCAAATCTCAGACTACAATGTACGAAGAGCAAAAAACCTTCTCTAGCATAAAAATTCTGCAGCTTTCCAAAAGCAGGGAAAATCAAGATTTTAAACTACCTGGAGACATGAACAATCCAAAAACAGTTCCAGAATGTAAAATACTGTTAACATTTCCCCTATTATTGTGTTCAGAATATATCCAAAGTCAAGAACTCATTTAATGAAAAGAAATCCCAACAGATAAATTAATTAATTTACTTCTGATCACAAGAATATCACAGTTGTGCAATTTTCCAGAAGTTTGGTGAAAAGACTAAACCATTACTTGCTGAATGCCTATACCAGCTGCATTTTTTAATGCTTTCTTCACTATTCTTGTGACTATTCATTGTTTTTCTATATAAAATAATATTCAGATAGACAAGTCATTTGGAGTAAGCACAAACTAACGCTGGACATTAAATGACCTACAGGAGTTAAAATGAAATAGCAAGGCATGTCATGAAAGAGCAAGTCAACCATCTGGAGGAACTAATGAAGAAGACAAGTACTTTTTATTAGGTGACTATTGTCATCCATGACTGGTATTAGATGCTAATGTTCACTCTTCCATCTTGTGCTGTAAGAATCATAATGACACTGTGAAAATCAGGTCAAGCACTATTCCAGGTGTAGCACAATGCGAGTAAGTCCATTCTAACTGTACTGTGCAACAATCACCCTGCAATCAGAAAAAACCACTTGGCTGGCACTGCATCAGTCATATTATTTTAAAGAAACAATCTGCTTAGTTTCTAGTTAATTTGTTAGCTGCATGGTCTGAATTAAGTACATGTTTTAAGGGCTTTTTTAAAAGGTATCCCATCAATACACGTGAAAAAGCTTTTACGTGATTAGGTACAGGAAACAACATTTAAGAACAAGTCTGCCTTATCTGAATGAATGAATCTTAATGTAACTGTCTTTTGATATCATATTATTTTCTTGTCCACACCTTTCACAGAGTTAAGATCTTCCCACCACCCTCCTTGAGATGTCAGGAGTCATTCATGGTTAAGATAGACTGGAGTTGTGCCACTTTTCCTTCCATATTTCCTTATAACCTCATAAATAGGGATCTTTTGGTTTTAGCACAAAATGTATTTGCAGGAAAACAGTCAATAGGTAGAGCAAGTCAATAGGTAGAGCACTCTAAGAATTCCTCCAACATCAGTTTATACCAGCGTATGCTGATGTTCCAGGTTTACATACAAATCTTCAGTCTCATCTGCATAGCACATATGTAGTGAAGGCTCCCTGACATAGTAGCGTGGTGTTCTGAAAGTAAAGAAACTCAAATCCAATTTTTTGTACCAAGCATTGCTCTAAAATTATACCTATTCCCTGTCCAAATGCATTTGCAAGTTAAGTAGCAGGGCGCAGAAGTCTAAAGCAACTGTTAGCTACAATAATAGTAAATCACTCTGTTAACATCCATTTAAAAAACAATCCCAGATGTTACCAGAAAACAAGAAATACTTGATTTTACAGCAGCTCTCTAAATATAACAAGATTGGGGACCCAAGAGCACAGTTGGGACTTCAGGTCCCAAACCAGTTTAGAAAGCACAGTAGGTCATGAAACATGTCTCCATAGTAGTAGTTTAAGAAACACACATAAGCATAACATCCACCTCTTACCTCTTCCACATTTATGCTGGACTTCGCACTGGTCTCCAAGAATTTGATTCCATAATCAATTGCTAACTGGAAGAGAGGTTAAAGTTTTTCAGTTTTTTAAGTTCCTTTGTAAAAGGAATGTTTCATATATGTTCATAATAGAATAGATGCTGCACGGTGTAGCAAGCTTTAAAAACAAAATCAAACAAATATAGTTCCTGCATTTCTCTCACAAAAACATTGAAGTTACTGAACAATTAGAAAAATATTAGAACAGCCCATACCCTCATGTAAATTCAGTTGTTCACAGAAAGATTTATTTAGGACCTAAAAGGACATTAAGATAGAATCTTCACTGATACAGATGTATTGACCTGATACCTACATCCAATCATTGTGTTACTAGCAACTATACTACTTTAGTGTATACATTATAGATTATATAGTATCCTTTCTTGCTTGCTTGTTGTGCAGAGCAACTAATTACTTCAGCTTTAATAACAGTACTCATGACAAGTGTAAGTAACCACCATCGTGAATTGAGTACAACACAATCAAACTATATATAAAGCTTTATATTAAGGTTTAGAATACTTCATGCTATAGCAACAGTCAACATTCTCTACAGGCTCTTCCCTTCAAGACACTAGCACCATTAAGTTTATTCAAACCCGAACATAGTCCAGTGCTATTTAAAAAACATCAAAACCCCCAAATCTGGCATCCTATAATATGTAAGTTTCTGAAACAGGAGGTTTGAGGCCCGGTATCTCTCACAGGCCTAAAACATACCAAATATCCAGCAGCCAAAAATCTTAAGACAAGCAGGCTTCTAAATAAGCTATGTCACCAAAGCTTACCTTCTCCCCTTTTTCTTTTGAGACTTGTCTTTTTTCATTCATATCACATTTATTACCCAAGATCATTCTTTCTACATCTGAAGAGGCATGCTGAAAGCAGAAAAAGCAATTTCTCAGAAACAAAGTGCATCTTTATTTAAAATAAACTTACGTGTCACTCATCCACAAATGAGTATTCTATTTTTCTAAAAGAGTTCTCTAACGTGAAGGGGTTACTGAGAAAGAGACTGTCTTTTGAGACTGATAATGTAGTATTTAAATATTAAAATAGGGTGGAATAAATACCCCTAGATTAAATTTGCCTGAGTATTATTACAGATCAAATGCAGCACCACAAGCTCCATCCAGGCTGTGCACAGGCATTTGGCTGTTAGGGAAATGTAACAGTACACACTTCACTTCCAAGTGGTGTGTGGACATCTGGGGTATTTGGTTGGAGTATCGTTAGGCAATACATTTGCATTTTAAAAACAGATGATTATTATCTAAGACTTTTTAAGTTATAATGACTACAGCAAGAGAACTTCAACAAGAGAACACTTCTAGCCCAGTCACTATTGGATCAAATTGTTCACTTGGATCTCAGTGAAAAACAGACACTCTCAGATCTTGTTCCTTCCCATTCCTTAGACACATCAAAAGCAAAACCAGGCTACTGAAAATAATAAGGGCAGGTTTGAAACACTTTACACTTACTTTTTAAACTTAAGTTTTCCCCCTTTTATCACTAGATGAACAAGATAATAGTCTCCCCATTAATATCCACTGATGCATTCACTGCACTGTCTTAACTTGGCCATATATCTTGGCTACTACAATGAAAGTGAATAATTACTTATTATCAGTCCTAGGGACATCCTAAGATGGAACATGTACGAAGTACTTTCCACAGCACCTACCTCCTCTATGTTTCTTATCCAATTTTTTATGTTGTCAAAAGACTTTTCATTTGTGATGTCATATACCAGCATAATTCCCTAAATAAAAATCAAGAAAATTTAGTTAAATGAGCTAGCACTGTTGGCTGACTTCTGATGCGTGCCGTTGGTTTGATGATAGCTGCAAGAAATTCAACACATGACTTACATACCTATAATCCTTTATCAAAGCATTGTGCCATTTCTGAGAATTTACCCAAAATATTACTATTTCACATCTTTTGCCACTGTTAGAGGTCAAACACACCACCTACACGATGTTTTACATTATCAGCCTGTAGTAATGAAAAGTTTAGAAACTATCCTACAGCAATCCCCAGGACTCTTATGGTTAACATCGTTTAGAACCAGCAGCTTTAAGCAGTCCAAGAGGACAAATCTGTGTGAGCCAATCTGCTGAGGCTGGTAGATGCTGCCAGCAGAGCTGACACTAAATGCTGCCCCTGAAGTGGCACCATTCAGGACAATTGTGTACGCATACTAGCGTGGACTGTCGATTAGCAAAGCAGGGGAAACCACACAACAGCTGCATTAAGTACAGACTGCCAGTTTCACCTCCAGTCCTTATTGCCTTCCCAGTTAGTCCACACAGGACAAGGAAAAGTCCTCAGCCATAGACTGGGAGCTAGGGAGAAGACCACATCACTGCCAAAAGACTTTTTAAGTACTAGAAAGCTCCAACACAGAGCCACAATCATTACTATTTCTCCCCACCTGTACTCCATAGCAGTGGAGTTATTTGGACCCACAGCCGGCCCATGACTGGAACAGATCTGTTCATACCAAGTGGTAAGAACATGTAGTAGCAGCACAGCTAACAATGAGCAAGTTGAAGTGAACAGTGTTCCAACAAAGTATCTTAAATCATAGCATTAAGAACCATTACAAGCAGTTGTACCATCAAAAAGTGCAGGCTGCAAGTCAGCCCATCATAATGGAGGAGAAAGCAGCAGTAGCTTTTGTAGGTGATTGTATTTCTAACCCAGATCTTGCATTCTTTACTGGCTTAAGGAAAGGCAATTGAGTGAAATACAGTTTAAACGTTAAATTAATTCATTATCTATTTTTCAAACATTTCAAATGTTTAAAGGGATTGATTGCATTAAAAAAACTTGTCTGATTAAAGCTTGGCAACTTAGCTTATTATAATCTGCAAAAATTTTCATTATAGTAAAACAGACAATAGGGCTTATTTCATCACAGATACAGGACTAGACATAACACCAGCAGGTTTAAAAAATGAAAAAAAAATAATACCCAAAATAAAAAAACACAACAAAAACTCAACCAAAACACAAACTATTCCCTGCATCTCAAGCCACAATTAATGCAGTCCTCTATTTGAAGACTTACATGATATAACCTTAAAACCAGCAAACCATTTACACTAGTTGTGCCTCATTTTTTGGAAGTGAGAGCACTCACCATGGCTCCTCTGTAGTAAGCTGTTGTGATTGTGCGGAATCTCTCCTGGCCTGCTGTATCCCTAGAATTCAGGGAAAACAAGGGTTTGTTGGAGGTGATCTTTACATTCTGCTGTACTTAGTGATATCTTTTTAAACAGAGTAACAACGTATTGATATTCACTCATTAAGAAAAAATACCATTTAGAAGCTGTTTGCACAAGTTTCTTCAGCCCTCAGCATCTTGTTCACTCCCAAGCTATCCTACTTCTATCAGTGGTTATAGCGGAACCATGAAGATGGCACAAAAGCATTTAAATTTTCATGCAAGCAATAAAGCTCAGCACTGTGTAGCTTTCCATAGAATAATTAAAAAAGGCAGTTCTGATGCATCAGAGTCCTTCATTGAACAAAAATTAAAATATTTTAGGGTAGTGTATTTTCATGTACAGTTAGCGACTAAAACAAGCCACTACACTTTAGTGTGCTGATATTTTATCCTAGGTGACTTCAGAGCAATATCTGTCTGTGAGTGAACAAAGGAACCAAAGTGTCTGGTTAATTAGTCTGTTTGGCTAGGGGAAGCTGAACCCTAAAGGCCTGACAAAAAAAACCCAGCTTTTTGATTTATGTTACAGACGGAAAAGTTGTACCAACCACTTCTGGCACTTCACTTCATTAGTCACAAGAATTCTGGCTCTCATGCAAATATCACAACTATCTTTTCTAGAACTTGAGAAATCAGGAAGAGCCCTACACTCAGCAGTAGCATTTAAAGAGTTTGGCTTGTATAATAACACTACTCCAAAACCAGCCATTTGCTGTGATCAGGAGGCTCAGCCTCCGCTAACCCACTGTGCAAGGGATGGAAGCATTGCCACTCACTTGTGGCCCTCCAAGTACAACTAGGTATCAAAGTTTGAGAGGTTACATTTTATTAGGTTGCAGATTTTAGTTTACACTCTAGTTAATGCTTCTTTTCCACAAGGAATAGCTAACAGCACATTTAAGAGGACAGCTTTTGCCAAAATGAGCAGTCGCTGTAACGTTCACATGTGAACACACTATTTCCTGTGCTACCAAAGCAGAATCACTCCAAGAGCAAGCTGGAAGAAAGCGTAAACCTTATGGGCAGCCAATGAATAAAAGGCATGAAACTTCTGGTATACCCAGGCTCAAAAGCTATTAAGTATTTATGCTCAAAGATCAATTCTATACTTACTGGAAACTTAAATTATTTTGGAATACTTACCATATTTGTAGCTTGATTTTCTTTCCATCTAATTCTATTGTTCTGATCTTGAAGTCGATTCCTGCCAGAGAAAGAGATCCTCTAAGTTTGGCAATAAATGAAGTGTTCGGTTTCTTGAAAATTTAGTAGAAGCAAACTTAGGCAAAATAATTATTCTGAATTTGTGATTTCTTCCAAACACTGGGAAGTGCTGAGGATGCACCAAGGTTTTCAGTTGCATCCAACACGTTAAGGATAAATTATTCTGCACAATGAAAATAGACCAAAAGCAGACTCACTACTCGAGGAAGTCAAGATTGTGAGAGTACAACTGAAGGTCAAAATTCTTCCATTTTACACTGATGGGATGACTAGTTTGTACGTGTATTTTTCCCAACTTCTGGCTAGCCCCTGTAGTTCAAGTCAATTCCCTACAAACTCTGCTGGCTCTGAGTAATAACTACATACTATGACCCCTTAGTCCCTTTCCAAAATTGTCGTGTACTTCTGCAAAAACTGATGTTTAATGCAACCTACCCAGACATCACAGTAAATGATAAAGTATCACAGGAGAGAAAAGCTGGCCAAAGTAGATCACACATGGAACTTTTTCAAGAGCACCAGTTTAGGAGGAAGTTAGATTTTCTAGGAAGCTCAAAGGTATCAAGAAAAATTCCTCTCCTTCTTCCCCCTCATACTTTCACACAGTACCTGTCAGTTCTGAGACTGACTTTGAAGGTAAGTTTTAAGTCATGGGTGGGAAAAGAAAAAAAGGAAAAACCACCAAACTCCTTCAGAAAGGCTAAATAGTACCTTTGAAGGTTTAGAGGGATCATATGGACTTACCAATCAAAGCCAAGATTTCCAGCCAGACCAGCTTTTACTTTAACATCTCTAATCCTATACTATAACATGGCTCAAAGCGGGACTGCTGAAGTCCTACGGCCTGACTGCCAGAGTTTTGAATCCCAGGACAGCCACTCCTCCATGTACTCCCCAGTTAATCTGTTTTCAAACTAATTGCCCATTTTTTATTCACAGAATCTGAAATAGTTACTTGATATTTAGTTACAGTTTGTAAAAGATTGGGAGGGGTGAGGTAGCTTACTTCATTTATTTAACTTCTTCTTTCTTCAGATGTAATTTAAGTGACAATTATTGAGAGTATCTTAATTGGGAAAAATGTAGTTTCTAGCTTTATGAATTTATCACTTAAATAGGAAGCTATGGGTTTCTTAATATACTACAGCAGTATTTCAATATGAAACATGGACATTCACTAGCACTTTTATTCCTCTTGCATAATAATGTTTTAATATAGTTAAATACCAAGTTTCAGTCACTTAGTCTTGATGTGCTGTGGATTTGTAGTTTAGCCTATTAGTTAGAATACAAATTAGGAGCAGAAATATCAAATGGGCACTTTTAACAGTAGCAGTTCCCCAAGATTCACTAGTAGATCTAAAGGCAAAAAGATAGCTTCATTAAACTGCATTCTTCTAAAAAATGACAAAGAATGAAGTGTAGTTCAAAATTCTTACTATATGTCACAGGTCTTTGGCAAGTGTTTCCATTTTACATTTGATAGCATTTTGTGTCTCTCTTGTAAAGATTTTTTTTCCTAAATAGGTGCAGTACCTGCTGAAATCACAGGGAATTGTATTCAGAACTGAAAACAAATCACCTTTGCTCTGAGTAGATTCTCTTTTGGCCTCAAAGGTTATAAAGCACAAATGCAGATTTTTCTGTAAAGGGTATCACATCGTGGACAACAGCAAATTAAATCAGTTTTAAAAGCTCCTTTTTGTCTAGGCCTGAAGTCTTAGAATTAAGTACAACAACTACCAGGAAAATTAGATTCAGAGACTACTGTGGTTTAAAAATAATTCTCTATGTACTGTCAACCACTGATGCTAAGACACATCAGCATGAACAGTGAAAGACTCTTGTAGGGAAGGCTTTCTGAGAAAGCAAGCTTACACTGCAGTCATGATAGCGATGTGCACCAATCCATGCTTTGCACAGACTGGTTTCCTGTGGTTAAACATTTCCCTTGCAGCACCAAAATGATTTACACAACCATTCTCTGATCACTTTTAAAACTCAGGATCTGCATGAAAAATACCTTCTTGGAACTTAAAATCTCCAGTAGGAACTTCACAAAAATGCTCAAATGAAGATAAATTCCAAAGCTAAAACAAGAATATAAAGGGGAAGGCCGTAAATACCTCTGCTGTTATACTAAGAAGTTCAATAAATGCACCTGCAACTTTTTAGAGGCTAGAGCGAACTAGAAACTGGTGTTTCTTTTATTCTTCACTTCAGTAACAGGAAGTGGTGAGCTGCAAACATTTGTAGAGCAAGCCTGGTGACATGTGCTACCACTTCCTGGCAAAAGCACTTGCATGGCTGACTTACAAGCAACATTTTGGTCACAGTTCAATTTAAATTACACCATGTAAAACATCCCAATGACTACAGCATTTCGAAAGTGATTATTCACAGGAATTTTCCTTCTCTTCCTTTGCACAGTCACACGCTGGGATCCCGAGGTTTGGAAAGGTGTTGGGGTTTCATAAAGAAGCGTCGGTCGCCAATCGGCAAGGTTGACTGCAAAGGATTACACAGCTTTTGCGGTTCTAAAATGCAGCCTGCAACGCTCTCCTCTCCAGGAGACAGAAAAAGCCCAGAAACATTTGGAAGTCCACCTCAAGTAAAGTTTGATGAGCTTTGAGAAAACACAGATGCAGATGAACTGTTAGAATGCACAGGCTAACAGCGTAACTGCCACACAACAGTCTGAGGCACTGCTGTCCCCCGGGACACGGGAGGTTCGGATAGCAGAGCATCTGTTGGGGAAATCACAAAACTCGCGGGCTGTAAGGATGAAGTCCAACTTGAGAACCAAACTGTGCATTAATTAGGACTGTAATTGCTTGTATTTCCCTTGCACAAGGCAAAAGTAGCTGAGGGCTCGTTCTTCAAAATCCTTTTTAGGTCCTTGGTAACTGTGGGCCAGGCATGCATCATCTCTCCTCGCTATACTGAGGGTGATTTTCTCCCACAGCTCCCAAGAAAACCCTGTCAAAGAATACAATGAGCAGAGAAACTGGCACACCGAGCAAAAGTCAGTGTCATCAGTGCCACACAAAGACTTACACAAGAAATCACGAGAGCTGCGTTTTGCCCTATTTACCTTGTAGTGCTGCATGGAGACAATAAAATCCACCAGCTAGGGTACTGCATTATCCAGCACCATGAAAGCAAACATCAGAGGCCAGGGAGACTGGCCTCCCCTAGGCCTCTTCTGCTTTAAGCCAAGGCATCATGTTTACCTCATACACCGAAAGCTCTTCTGCCACACCTTCTTCCACCGTTACTCTGCTCCCTAGTTACATGTTCCTCCTTACTCTGGCCAACCTAGGCAGATTTTACTCATAATTATGCTGTAATGCAATCATTTTAAAAGAGACACTGGGACATGTTCCAAAGAGGTGCATTACAATACTAAGTACACAGGACTGCCCAGCAGTACGCGTTGAGAGGTTCCTTTTCCAGCTTTAGTACCAATGTTTTTCTGCTATGAACCTGAACCAAACTAGTCTGACAATTCTTACAGGAATGTAAGGACCAACTGAAGAGAGACACTGAAACAGTTCATTTTTGCTACTTTGTATTTTAGAACAGTAGCTTACTCTCAAGGGATCCTGTTATCCTTTAGTTCTCCCCCCATCTGTGATTTTTAACTCTGCAGTCATTAGAGCTAGCTAGTATCTCAGGTTTTGCAGTGCTACAGAATCAGTCCCAGATAGGTTTCCACTACAGCTTTTCCCTACACAGTACCACTGTTTGGACTTACAGATTGTCATTTCTTCTTTCTAAACAAAATTTCTGTGACAGAAAATGCTACAGCACAAATAAATCAAAGAAACCATACAAAAGTATTCTGGCTGGAGCAAGGAAACCATTACAACAATAACAGCAAATACTTTCTCAAGATAAAGGTTTCAGTTTGCTTAGCAAGAAGGTACTGGAAGGGTCATGTTCTTGACTAATACAAGCAGTGAAAGATAGACAAAAGGAGCACATAAAAATTAATGTTAAAAACAATTAAAAAAATCACTTAGTGTCCACTGGCAAGCAAGTATTAGAATTCTTAGTGTTTATCTGTTAACTTACATGGTTCACTAGTATTTTAAGTTAATTGTTCATGTGGCTTGTCAGCTTGCAGCAGCTGGACCTTTCAGGTGAGAAAGCTGTATGATCAGATGGGAATTCCTTTTGATTTTAACTCAAGATGATTTAATAGGTTTCACATTCCACTAAGTTCATAGAGTCTGTATATTTAGTAACATTTTTGCGATGCAGCTGTAGCAAGAAATCAGACAGGAAATCAAGCCCTTTCAGGATGCAAATAAATGTCAAACTCTGATAGCATATACTGCCCCGTGTATCTACCACAGTAGAGTATTTCTCCATCTCTGGCAAAGCAATACTTTATAAAAGAGAAGGGGAAAAAAATTAGAAAACAAAACAAAAAAGAGTACTCAATGTACTAGCATTTCAAATGGTTTAACTGGATTTCTGTGGCTTGTTTTTTAAATAGCCAAGGAATTTTTTTAAAGTGATTAAATACAAAAAAATTGTCAACAGAGCTATGAAGAAATTAATACCTGATTTGCTTGCTAGAGTTTCATTTTAGACCCATCTATCAAAGAACGTAAAAGATTCACTAGTATCAGATCGTGTTTCTCGAACTAAAACCTAAGTGATCTGTTTTGCATAACCTACACATAAGAACCCAACCCTCAACGAAGTTACCTTCCTACTTATCTTACCTTACTCTTTTGATGGAAGAATGGAAGAAATAAAATTACATGGAAATAGAAGATTTTTTTTCCAGTGGGATTCACCACTGGATATAGATGACAATAAAAAGGAACTCAGTACAAGACAGGGAAAAGAGTCAAGGTACAAAGTTTCATTACCCTTTCAAGCAATACAGCATCAGAACAACTGGAATTTATGCATCAGCTTTCGAGTGGGGCTTGCTCCAGCTTCACAGCACTGGTCTTTCCTATCCTGTGTTTATATGTGGGGTTGTGAGGGGTTTTATTGTTTTCAATGGGCAGAGATGGTGAGGGACAAAATTTTGCAGCTTCTTTACTGCAAGACAAAACACGCAAGTGTCTTCAGGATATACAAAAGGAAAAGGAAACATTTTCATCCTGTCACTTGGAGTTAAGGCTGAATTAAAAGCAAGAAATAGAAACAGGCAAGAAATAAGCAAGCAGATTTTTAACCTACCTTCAAAAGAAAAAGCGGGGGGGGGGGGGGGGAGAAGGGAGAAAGGGCAAAAATGAAAATAGGGGGGCTTACCCTGAGGTTTTTGTAATATGTGGGGGGAACGCTTTGGGAAACACTTCCCCCTA
>WTSP01025309.1:0-10491 GCA_025331215.1 Actenoides lindsayi | reverse complement strand
GAGCCCTGCCCAGCAGTAACGGAAACATCCCAGTGCTGTCAGCTCTGTTCTCAGCACAACTCCAAACCACAGCCCCACACCGGCTACTACAGAAAAATTAACTCTATCCCAACCAAAACCAGCACATGGAGGAAGAGCGGCCTGGTGATGAAGCTCATCCTCTCGCAGACAGGTCTGGAGCAGGGGCTCTTCTCACGTGCCAGAATTCATGAGGAAGCCGGCCCTTGTCCTCGGCACCCAGCTTTCCTTTGGAGGTTTCCCCGCAGCCTCCCACTGGGCATGCTGGGTGACACCGCGGGCTCTCTGCGAGCCACTTTATCAGATGTGGCTATTGGGAAAGAAGAGATGGGGGAAGTTTTAAATCGTGCTGTGGAGGAGTGAGAAAGGCTGTGTGAGAAGGCAGATGATGAGAAACTCCTCCCCACTGTTGTTTTTCTGTCTGGTCTCTGCAGAGTGAGCTCCTGGCAGCTCCCAGTGCAGCCGTGGCTGTGGAGGCTGAGACACTGGCTGCTCTCCAGGGCTGTGGGACATGGTTGGGTGTGTGGAGCAGCACTGCTTCTGTGAGTGCTTTGGGAGCAACTTGGAGGTCTGTCCTTCTACCTCTGGTGGGAACAAGATGCATCAGGACCTTCGGGCAGCCCTCAGCATGGTGCAGGGTGGATGGACACTGGCATTCCTCAAGTGTTCAGTGCCTGTCAGGGGGAGCTACCAGCAAGGGCTTGTCTTCTCCTGCCCACCGGGACCATGGACTTTCTGTCCTGGACCCACATTGTGGTGTTCATGGTGTCTGCTGAGAAGGAGCCTGGAGCCCAGCCCAGTAAATTCAGGCTGGTTTTGCTGGTTGCATTTTCCTCACCACCTCCATCGCTCTTGCTGGGTGCCGAGCGTGTCGGGTGCTGCCGCTGAATAATTTAAATTATTCCTAGTAAGCCTTGAAATCAAATTGCAGCAGACGTCTGCTTCTCGTCCGGCTGCCCTGGCACACAGAATTTTCCTGTGGTTTAAAAACCCACAGCAGGTGCACTGCCCTGAGCTGCAGACAGCATTGCTCATGCAGAGGCCACGCTGTCCATCCTGCCCCGACTGGCAAACCCGGCCCAGCCCGGCTCACCCTGCCTCTCAGGCAGCCCAAGGAGAGGGCAGAACTGGGGGGTGATGCGGAGCTGAAGTTCACGGCGGGGACCCAGCAGCAGGGAGGGCGGTGAGGCCACGGAGCCTGCGTGGGTCACGGTGGCTCGGCAACAACGCGCTGGCTTTAGCGGAGGCTTTTAGGCATTTCCGTTAATAGGTTTCAAACAGAACCACCATTAGTCCTTCCACAAAGAGAAAGTCTTCATTATGCAAATTCTCATCTTAAAGCTTTATTCATGTGCTTCCTGGCAGGCTTTCCTTTAATCTCAAGAGCAAGATTGCTTGGAATTACCATATACCCTTGTTAATTGCATAAAAAAAAAAATAAAAAAAAAATCAGTAGAGGTTGTTTTTGCCATAATCAAGAGTGATTTTGATTAGTACTTCTAGAAATCAAAATGTTTCACTGGGAATGGAGAATGAGGACAGCAGCGTCGCCTCATCCCCCGCGAGGAGCAGGGGCCATCCCAGCCGGGGGGATGCGTCCCACCGCTCTCAGCTGGCCGTGCTCCGGACCAGGGTGAGGGACCCTCGGCAGCAGTCGGTCCTGCTGCCGCAGCGGGTGCAGGAGACTGAATTTCTCCCCCTTATCGCTTCCCAGCAGAGCCCTGCCTCCCCTCGCCCTGGTGGGCTGCCGGCAGGGATATATATGTGTGCAGGAGCACGTCCCTGGGCATTCTGGCTTCCCTGGCAGTGGCCGAGGATCTGGAGGAAGTTCAGAGTCTGGTTTTCAAAGCAGAGCTAGCTTCAGGAGGAGGTCTGGGTTAAGGAGGCAGCCTGGGCATGTCTCTGGAGAGAAGTCCAGCTGCTCTGAGCCTTACCCACCAGCGCTGGTCCCAGAGGCAATCTGTAATGCCCCAGCTCCAGGGAGCACTGCTCTGCCTATGCGCACAGGACCGTGCTTTGGTCTTAGGAGTCAGCAAGAACTCGAGGCTTGCCAGCAGCCGGGCACTTGCAAGTGAATTTGCCACGTGTCTGGCATGTGGCTGAGGCTGGCACCCTGGCAGCGTTGGTGGAGAGCACCAGCGAGTCTGAAGCTCTGGTCTGTGCTGAGAGGAATCACTGCTCTGACCGGTGGTGGCACACCATTGCCTGCTCTAGGAAGAGGTCCCTGAGGACCCCCAGCGCTGCCAGAGACACCCCAGCTGCTGCAGAGCAGACCTGCACCCGTGGAGGAGCAGCCATGTGTTCCCCACAGACCTTTGGGGCTGGATCTCTGCTGAGATGGTGGGAAGCGCTGCTGTGTGGATGCAGTCCAGCACCAGCAGCACGACGCAGCCCTGCACCCAAACCGCCTCCATCCTCAGCACCCTGCCCAGAGGTGCCAGCACAGCTGTGAGTGCCCTGCACAGAGAACCACCCACGTGTGCTGACGCCGTAACTTAGACCCAAAAACACGACAGGGTTGGTTGCTGGGGAGACCCCGGTGCTTTCGGTTACCTTGGCATGTGCTCTCCCACCCGCTGCCTGCCGCCTCGCTCCTAAGGTAGATGCATAAAAGTCAGGCAGTTTGAATTACTTTCCGCTGCCCTTGTGCCTGCTTTGCATTCTCCTGTAATCTCCCGGGCTGTCAATCTCGTACCGTCGCGGGCTCTCAATTCCCAGGGAAGCTAAACACACATATATTGCACAAAGAGATCCATGGGCCGGCACTAGCAATGGCATACACCTCACTCTGAGTGCTGCAGACGGCCTGGCAATATCCTGGGTGTGAATTGTGATACTGTAATTCAAGCTTTGTCAAACAGTGGGCCTTAATTAGAATATATATATAATTGTAAAAACTAAAAAGCTGACGAGTACAATTGTGCGTTTGAGCTGCCTGCTACAGAAAATAATGAGGAGAGAATACATTAAGGCACAAAACCCTTCTACCTTCAAAGAGCAGCTAGTTCTGATTAAAATTACCCCCGGCAAGGCGAGGGGACTCGGCGAGAGGCGGGGGAGCCTGCAGCACTGGCTCGGCCATAACTCTCACCTCTGTTTTACAGTCTCCTCCTGGCACAGCTGCAGCCTTGGGGTCCCCCCACCTCCCCGCTTTAGCTCAGGGAGATTAATATGAGGCACCACAAGATGTCCCAGCTTGGTTTCTTTTGATTGACATATTAAAGAAAGATATGGAATACACGTCTCATTTGCCCATTTTTCCCCTCGCCATAGACCTGCAGCCCAGCAGAAGGTTCAGTGCCCTGGGCCAGCCAGCACGCAGGGCTGGAATCACCTCCCTGCTGCCTTTGGGAACCCACGTTTGGTCCCAGCAGCCAGAGACGAGTTCTTACAAGGACCCAGTGCAAGCGTGGGGGAAAAAAACCCAACCCAAACAAGCCTAGTCATCAACCCCAGCGTAGATCATGGACTGCTCCCCCACACCCAGCAAAGGATGATTTTGCCTATCAGTGGTTTTATAGTCCTGGGACAGGTTGCAGGGGTACGTCATGCAGGGGGAGGTGAGATGTCAGGGCTGGCACAACCCCGACCGCAGAGCGCACACTCCAGACAAGCCCCTCTGCAACTCAGCAGTGGGCTGCTGGGGTCTAGTGTGTAGGAACATGCCCCAGCTTCCCCTGGGGAGTATAAACCTTTAAGGTAAAAATACTCTGTGCTATGCATGGGTTCCCATCAGAGGGTGGGCTTTGTGAGCCCGGGAGACCCACGCTTCCAGTGATGTCTGAGCGGGACCAGGGCCCCAGGAGCAGAGGGATTTACATGAGACAGCGCAGGGAGCAGCAGTGCCACCTTCCAGAAAACTGCCTTTGCAAGGTAAACGTGCGTGCCAAGTGCTGCCTGGGTTCTGAGTGTCTGGCTGGGAAGTGCTGGTTTGTTACCACTTAATAACTGAATAAAAGAATGAGGAGGAGCATGCCCAGCTCTTATCTGTCGGAGCGAGCAGGTGAGCTCGCGTGCCTTTGACGGCAGCGCCTGGTTATTGATCCATAAAAGGTGTAATATGTTTCTATAACACCCTTTGCGTGAAATAAAGATGTTGTCAGCTTCAATTAACTCGCAATCTATTATTAATCCTTGCCAACGCCTGAGGGATTCCTGGGTTTAAATTGCCCTGGAAAAGGATCTTGGTTTGCTGTGGGCAGCAGTGGGAAAGCCCTGGGAAAGGGGCTGTGCCAAGTGCTGCAGCTCCCAGCAGAGGGTTTTGCTGTGTGATTTCTGTGCTCTGACAGTTTTCCTAACCTCTTCCTAACCTCCATGAGGGCTGTGTGCACACCTCTACGCAGCGGCAGGGATTCCCCCGGCATGCAGCTTGCATCCCAGGACATATTAGCAGTTGCTGGGTTAGATCAGCCCTGTGAGGGTGGAGCACCCTTCATCCCCCTGGACCCACCCATGTGCCAGCTGGCTCTCTGGAGAGTGATTTTGGAAGTGGCACCCTCCTCTTGTCCTGTGGGGAAAGATGCCAGGGGGGAGATGTCACCAAACCCAGGGAGGTGTAAATGCTGCTTAATCGGCGGGTCTGGTGAGCCCTCCAAAGCCAGGCAGAGAGAAGCCCATTTTTCGGGGCACTCACCTTCCCTGCAGGGCCCTGCTGGGGGGGGGGCATCTCCATGCAGCTCCATGACCCCTGTAGCCCTTGAGCAGAAAGAGTGAGCTGCAGGCACCCCCACAGCCACCCACTCCCCTTCACTTTGTATTTGGGGTCCCACATTAGAGGTGAAGCACAGGAAGGATGTGCTGACGGCAGGGCTCGGTGCAAATGAGCATCCTTAACATTTACGTAGTCACAGAGAGTAGAAGGAGCCGGGGGGAGAGGGAAAGGACCACTCCTGGCATACCAGTGTGAGTCTCGGCGCTGCCACCATCTCCCTCCTCCCAGTTTGCCCTGCCCACCACAGAGATGGGGAACTGAAATGAAACACATCAACACCGCATTGACCCCCCTCGGGTTTGTCGCACTTCTCGTCCCGCCAGCGACGCGCCGTGGTTTTCCCCTTCCACCTTTTTTAAAAACACAGTTTAAAATAGAAAGACGAGAATGATGAAGCCTCACCAGTTCCTGAAAATCTAGTAAAAGCTGGGGAAAAAGCCACTCTGGGAAAGGGAGCCTGCAGAACCTGCTGGAGTAGCAAGCCTGGGACAGTTTGCCACAGCAGTAGTGAGCTTGTGGGGTCTCAGCAGGGCCGTGACAGTGGTTGAGCAGCACCCTATGCAAGCACGAGAGCTGGGCAGATGTTTTTCAGTGGTGTGGATTGTCTTGCACGTTCCTCACTTTGCTTCTTTGCACGGACAGACCACTCGGACAGAACCCTACGGCTTCATCCAGTCAGTCACAGCAAGAGAGCATCACCTATCTCATGGCACCAATATTTCACCACCAATAAGGCCCAAGAGGCAAATATTTTGGCAAGGGGGCAGAGGCGGGTGCGGGGAGGCCGAGGAAACCAAGCACAGCCCCGCTCTGCTGAGCAAGGGGCTCCCCTGCATGCCTTGCTCTGCAGATTTCACACGGTGCTAACTGGGCTCCACCTGCAACGGGGCATGGCCTGCTGCCAGCCCTTCCTCAGGGATCATGGGAGAAGTGTCAGCATCCTTCATCTCGCTGAGGACCGCTGCCGTGGGCTGGCACGTGTAGCACTTACACCCCCCGCCCAGCAGCAGCTTAACGCCGAGCGCTTTGCCGAGGGAGAGAAGCCCATTGCAACTTCCCAGCCGTAGACCCGGCATTTAAATCGCCCTCAGGTTTGCTGGATGTACATTTAAATAGACAGCAAATGAAATGAGATGTGATGTACCAGTCAGTGAAACCGGAGCTGGAGGTGTTGCAGTACTTAGGGACCACTCTTGGTAGAAGTTTTTTGCCCAAACACTGATACCTGCTTTCTGGTGGACTGGTGCCTTCCAGTTGTTATTGTCCTTGTCAGTAAAGCTTTAAATTTATTCATGGAGCACACAGGAGCTCAGGTGGCAATAGCTAAATCCATTTAGCAGTAGGAATAAGAGGAAAGCCATTTTAATGTTCTCTTGCAGTGCCGCAGTACTTAGCAAACCCAAAGGATATTAATTACTCAGCATGCTCTGAGATGTAAAAGCATGAATTTATCAAGACAAATACATTCAGAACTAGGGTAAGTCAACAGTAATTAACGCGATGCGAAAAAAAAAAAAGGCAGAGAAAGGAAGGATTAGCTGGCCCTATCGCAGGAGAACACGGCGTAGCGCCGAGCTATCCCCGGGATATTATAAAGTGACTGGAGTTGTGGGGAGGCATCTTGAACAAAAAAATCTGCCCGTGCCTGTCAGGTGTATCCCTGGGATGGGGGTTTGGTCCTGGTTTGCATTACCAAGGCAGGATGATGCGGGCGGTCTCTGAAATGCTAAGTTGCACTTGGCAGCCGGCAGCAGCATTTTCATACGATGCCTTTGATGTCGGAAGGCACTTGTGAAGAAGAGGTGCACGGGGCTTTTTTGTTTTTCACTGGATTTGTCTGTGCTGCCCCAATGTTTTCATGGTGTTTAGCAAACATATAATTGTGAGCGTAGCCACAGATGAGTGACAGCTCGAGAGATGAATTTGTAGGCTCTCCTTGACAAATCTAAGCATAGCGTGTGTTTTTATACCACATCCATTAGGGCAGACAAATGGAAAATCCAGAGATGACTGCTCTGCAATTTAACAGTGACAGCATTTGGAGAAGGCTGATGTCTTCCTCATCACCAGTGATGGGTCAGGCTTGGAAAAAACCAGAAAGGCCTCTAAAAATGAAAGCAGTTTGAGCAAACGAGTCTAGCCATGCCATATTTAAAGGTGATTTACTTTGTGTGGACCAAGTACAATCAGTGCTGACTCTTTGTCTCTAGGTCATGGGGATGACCCAGGTGACTTCAGCCTAGAAGATGCCCTGTATGATCTCAGCACCAAGCGACGTAAGTCACATTTATTTATTCTTTTAAAAAGGAGAAACCAAACAGATGTAACTAGATGCAGTTTGTTCTTTGGGATCTGGTTCTGGGGGGGATGGTGGTGGAGGATAAGGGCTACCTCATCCTCGCTGCCCAGGGAAACACCGTGTCTGGGCTTGCCAATGGGTGGGACTGGGGATAGTCCTGGAGAAGCTGTTTGCTGACCATTTGCCCTTCACTTTCTGATTCCTGTGAGCAAACCACAAAGGCACATCAGTGCTTTGGCATAGCAATGACACTGAGCATGTCTTTTTGGCTTCCTTACATTCATTAGTAACACCTACCGGCAAACGTGACCCTATTTGCCTGGAAGCTAATGCATTAACCATTCTCCTTCCTTAGCCAGTGGTGGCAACTGGCTGAGCTCAGCCTGGCACGGGCAGTGACGGGTCCTTCCCTGGTCCCCCTACAACACGGCGCCCCGAGAGAGCAAACAGTGTCTTGGGGTTGCTGCTTTGCTTCACTTAATTTCAGGTGTAACCTGTCAGTCAAAGGAGACTCATTTCTGAAGGGGCTGCTTTACTGCTGCCATGCTGATATTGAAATATTTGGCTTTGAAATACATAATTTTTGTGTAAGTCAGGGCCAGGCTGTGTTGTTAAGGGGACAGCAGCACCTGGCAGAGCTCAGCTTCTGGCCTGGCAGAAACAGCAGCGAGGTCAGGGGGCTGGTGGGGGGTTTGCACCACGTGGGGGGAAGAAATTCAGCGGAGCAGGTCTCATTTCACACCCAGAAGAGGTAACCCAGTCACCAGCACAGCAGCTCATCTCCCTCTCCAAGGCACGTCACACCCATTCCTGCAGTGCCAAGGACTGAGACCAAGAGTGGTCTGCACCCAGATGTGTCACCGGCTCCCCTTTACTGCCCGGCCATGGAGCTGCTGTGGCAGAGTTGCAAATGCCCGTGCCAGGACCCTTCACTGCCCATCCCTCCTGATGCGGTTCGTGGTGACCAGACCCAGACCCAGCACCTGGCCAAGTCGTAGCAGGGAGAGCTCTGTGAGCGATGCAGGCCTCTGTGATTGCATAAAACACACCTACAAGTATTTAAGCGAGAGCTCTAGCAGGGTTTGCCACCTCTTACTTTACAGCCTTAACAAGGCACAGACACTTGTTCCGCGTTACATTGGTGTTTACATGTAATAGAGGCAGGATGCTCCGTGTATCTCTGCTGCAGCGTGCCAGGTTCAGCAGGAGGGGGATCAGAGAGACCATGGGGTATCAGACTTGGTCACAGACCTGAGGGATCTCATCCAGGATTTTGCAAGCCCTTTTATACAGTATGTGGGGTGACCTGGTTCCAAACACCTGAGAGCCTGGGGGAAAGCAGCGTTTCCCCAGGCTGGAATTCCAGCTGTGAGTGCGGGGCAGAGGCAGCACTGTCCCCACAGCCTCCCCAGCTGCTGCATCCTGCTCTGGACTTCATCTCATCAGCCCTGGAATAAAAGCAACCAAAGGGTCTGGAGTCGGGTCACATCAAACCGTACTGGCACGCTGGAAATGAAGCCCAGCAGAAGCATTCTGGTATTCAGAGGCACAAATGGAAAATAATGGGAATAGAGCAGCCACAGCTCTTCCTCATATTTTATTCATATACTTGGTAATGCTGGCCACTATTAATAGAGAGTGGCTTGCAGTGGGGTGAGAAAAATAAATAATCAATCCCCTCAAAGGCTGACTGTAGCTTGTTTTAGCCCAGGAGTCGCCAGGGGAGCTGGGATCTGAGCAATGGGGTGTCACCAAAATTCCTCCAGCTGACAAAGAACCTCCTGTACATAATGCAGCACTGGAAATTATCTGTCATTTAGCTAACCAACCAGGCAGGGGACAAGAAAACATTGGCAGCTCACTCTTGTTTTCCATGCTATCCTGTACAGTATCTGTCCTTGCTCTGTTTGCTGCTGCCTCCAGAAGCCTTAATTCGGAGCAGTTTATTGCAGCTCTCTGCTTTCTGCTCAGCAGGATGCTGGGCTGCACACGGGCAGCGTTCGGCCCCAGCCTCAGCTGTGCCCTGCAGAGCTCTGGCTCAGCCCTGCAGGGATCAGCAGCCACTTGCCCTCAGGCACTGATAGTCCGGTTCCCTGTGGCCACTCACCACGGGCAAGGGGGTTTCGTGGCTCACAAATGCAGACCAGCCGCAGTCAGATGAAACGATCATGGCCGTCTGTCCTCAAAACAGAATTTGGGTGATGCCCATGACTAACATTTTCCTCCCCATCTGTTTTGTCACAGCCACTCCCAAGGGTCCCAGAAAGCCGGCAGGTGGGACAGGTGAGACCTCCTTGCACGTCCATCGTTAAGCACCGCGCGGGGTTGGCTTCCCGTGGGGGTTTGAACCATGGGTCTGTGTGTGTGTGTGTGAGACTTGGGGCTGCTGCTACCCAGAGTAAATGCAATACTTCTATTTCTGTCCACGCTGAAGGCGAGTGGCCGCAGAGCATTTATGACCAAGGTTGAATTTTGCACACTTTGCAGTATCCTACCGGAGAAGACACAAATCACAGCTTGGCTGCGCAAGGTTTTGTTTCTGGCTGCATGGCACCTGCTAGCTTTCCTTCCAGGAGGGAGCCCAGGGGATATTTTCCTTCCCTTTTTCACTCCAAGATATCCCCAACCTCTACAGAAAGCCCCAACCTGGTGACATTTCCCCATCTGGGGAAAAACGTGTCTCTGACTGTTCGTGCCTGTCACATATGCTGGCTGACTGGCTCCACAGTGCCTGCCCTGGTTGAGGAAGATCCCTTAAATTCACGTGGGTTTTATTGCCAGTAGCCCCTCTGGCTCAGTTCTGGCCAAACATAGCTACTTAAATACACCACAGTCACAAGAACGAGGGGTTGCTCAACCTTACCAGAGGAGCCTGAAATAAACTGCAGCAGGGGGGTGCTCGGAAGTGAAACCGCTCACCTCGCATGAGGAGCTTGGCACAAAATGTAAGCAAATCTGACTGTCCAGCTCCTTGGCCTCTGTGGTTTATGCTAGGGACAAGAAAAGCCAAGTGCCAGAAGCATGCACAGGGCTTCAGCATTTGGATCTCAGCCTGGAGAGTCTGATCCAGTAAACTCTTCCCCAGGAAACGGACGCATGCTGAGGCCAAGGCTTCATCTCAGCCAGTTTCTTCTTCCCCAGGGAGTGCTTTTGGGATGAGTGATGGCACCAAGGGGCTTCTGCAGTGGGTTTCTGTGCCCTGGCCCCTCTCCTGTGCATGCTCTGCTCAGCCCAGGATCACTCATGGGCAGCTGTGCACAGAGCAGAGGGGGTCCTGGCCACTGGCTCGCTCCCCAGTACCTCCCCATCTGCCCGTCTCTTGGGACATGCCGCAGGACAGCATTGCCCCCCCCCCCCCCCCCCCCAAAGCCTTATTTTGGGGTTTGTTGGGGGGGGGGGGGGGCGGCGGCCCAGGTTGGGTGGGGGGTCTTAAAAGCAGGCCCAGGCAAACTTGAGGCCTTGC
>WTSP01025308.1:61041-130812 GCA_025331215.1 Actenoides lindsayi | reverse complement strand
TTACACATCATGATAATCTTATATCATTATTCTGTGTTTACTGTACTTTAAATTTCACTGTGTGAAAATTCTTTGTAACAGTTACTGGTGAATACAAAAAGGTATCCATGAACATGTCTGGAAATCAAACTCCCTGATTTGCTTTGCTGATATTTGTGGCTTTGGAAATATGAGTTTCTGTACTCAAATATGATTGCAGAAGGGAAATGTTATAACCAAATTAAGAATGAATAGTGCTGATATTGCAGACAGTGGATGTACCAGTACAAAAGTAATAGGTTTCTTTATTTTGATCTTATTTTCCAGTCTTACAGGACACATATTTAGTAATTAGAAGGGGTAATTGCAAACACAGCAGAAATATTTCTTTCTGTTTAAAAAGGTTAGGTTACCCCATGAGGGGAAAAAAAAAATACAACTATGTCATTTAAGGTAAGTAATAACATGGTAGACTCAGTGAATCATGAAGGGCAAAGATGCTCCTACAGTTGCAGACCAACCCACAGAATAAATATTTATCACAAACAATTTTCAGTGGCTGGCAACAACTTCCAGCATCTGGCAACAGCAGTTTTAGCAACATCTAGAATAATTTTAGTTTTTTAACCCTAGTAAAACTGATTTCAGTGTTGGATGTGTAGCAAGTAATTAATTGATAACGGCAGTGTATTCTCCTTGCAACAATGAAGAGGAATAGCATACCCAGGTTTATTCTACTAGTCTTACTAGTCCAGGGAGTGAGCCACTCTGATGATGGCCATGGACATAGTGGTGTAATTTAGCAAAGGACTAGCAAGATAAGAATATTTTTGAATACTGTGTTGATTTAGGTCAGGAGAGGATATTTTTCCTTTATATGGTTAGAATGCTACGAATACTTGAAACATTGTGCTGATATCTGAAACCAGCATTAATTTCCATTACTACAAGTACAAATATAAGGTGCATAAGGAAAACTTTGTTAATGCTTGAATGCAGTGCCAAACTCAGTTATTTTTATGGTGGTGTTTTTGCATATTGGTTCTATTTTCTGAGGCAGATTTAATGCATTTCTGATTTTACACATACTAAATACAATACCTGCTGATTCAGAAATTAGACGTATTAAGAAATTCACATAGTTATTTGTTACAATTTTAAAAAGCCATCATTCCATGTTTTGGTACTGATAGAAGGGCTGTGCTGCCCTTCCTCTGTCTCAGCCACTCATTCTTCCTGCTCTCTCTGTGATGCGGCAATGCAATGAATTGTATCAGTTTACCAGCTAAAATCAACCCAGAAAAAAAAAAGACATTTTTTCCACCAGTCAGTTCTCAGGTCTGACCCACTTGATTAGGGCTAGTTTAGGCAAAAGGGATAAGAGAGGGCAGATAAGAGGAGCTGACCACTGCTCTCTGTCACAACAGATTTTTGCTAGACTGGCTTGATAGTGAAAGTATAGAGGAAGGAGCTTACACATTCCTCCTCCTCCAGTTCTTTGATATTTTGAGGCCAGATGAAGCTTCCATTGGAGTTTCGGCTTGCTCTGTCCCTTGAATTTTGGATGAAGCAGTTGCTGGTTCCTAAAATTTATTATCTGAGTCCACGGCTGTATTTCTGGATGTGTGAATTTTATATGCCCCACTTTTTGGTACTATCAAGTGCTTCCTAATCCTTCTGTTCCTATGACCCAGCATTATATATTTTAAATGGAAATGCATCCAAGGGAGACTAATTGGTTTACTAAAGCTCCCAAAAGTGAAGCAGAGAAATTAAGTGTAGTTTTATGAGTCCAAAGCTCAGCTAATACCCACACTTAGGAGTCCGCCTCATATCTAGACAGGGCCTCTTTACTTGTCCTTGATTGTCACTCTTCTTCATTTCTCAAACATTTGTCCACTGACACAATTTCAAGGCACGTCAGTAGAAATCTCTAGAAGTTGCTGACTGAGATTTCTAAGGGTAGATTTCTAAGAGCTGACTTCAACATTCCTGCATTGTTTCAGCCTGCTGGAATTGTGCCTCCTGTTTAACTCAAAGCCTACATTTTCAGACTAACTGCAATTTGAATTCCAAGTTGCTTCATTGGTTTTTCTTTACTACTACACTATTAAGTGTATGGGCCTAAGAAGAAAGATATATCTTGTAACTCAATCAAATGTTAAATGCAGCTTAATCTAATTATGTCACAGGTGATTAGTATTGTGCACATATTTAGGAAACTAAACCTGCTCACACATACATACTTGCACTGTGTTTTCTACACAGAAGAATCTCTCCATATGCTTACGTGTTTTCTGTATAATAACTTTATTTTTATTTGAACTTTCAGTCGACGCTGGCGTCGCTGGAATCGATTTAATCGAAGAAAATGTAGAGCTGCAGTAAAATCTGTCACATTTTACTGGCTTGTTATTGTCTTGGTCTTTCTGAACACATTAACTATCTCATCGGAGCATTATAATCAACCTGACTGGCTGACCCAGATCCAAGGTACAATCACAAATTATTTGACCTGTTTTGACTTTGGAAACTTATAGAACGCAAGTGTTTTTGTACTTTGCCATTTGGTGGTTGTTTGCTGTCCTGAAGGATATTCAACCCAGGTAAAGAGAGGTACAAGAAATGACTGAATGTATTTGATTTCCACAACTGTAATGCAGCTTAATGGCATACCAGAAAAAAAATTGACAGTAGTAAACTGTAAATACCTGTACTTTTATTGTTAAACCATGCTTGAAAGATGACGAAGGAAATAGTAACTGGCACAGCAGAACATGCTGTGGGCTGTGTTGCTTAAGTTACAGTGTGGACTCGAGCTGTGAGTTGAGCAGCCATGAGTGACACAACGGGTTGGAAAGATGAAGAGTTTACAGGTGACAGGAAACTTTTCATCCTTGTTTACCTTTTGCCAGTTGGGCATCAAATAGAGTCCAAAAAAAAACCAGTACTACTTAAGCAAGAGCCTGTAAATTAGTATAGAAAGTATAGTACTAATATGTTAAAATAAAAGTGGAATCTATGAGACAATTCAGGAATGTTTTTTCTTTTTTTTCTTCTTTCTTTCTTTTTTTTTTTTTTTAAAATATTTTCTTCCAGATATCGCAAATAAAGTTCTTCTGGCTTTATTCACCTGTGAAATGTTAGTAAAGATGTACAGCTTGGGCCTACAAGCTTATTTTGTTTCTCTCTTTAACCGCTTTGATTGCTTCGTTGTTTGTGGTGGCATTGTTGAAACCATTTTGGTGGAGTTGGAAATTATGTCACCCCTTGGAATTTCAGTGTTTCGCTGCGTTCGTCTCCTGCGTATTTTTAAAGTAACAAGGTAAGATCAACTAATACTGCTAACTTTAGGGACAGCTGAAGGGTGATCAGCAATTCTTTTATAATACTTCATCATGCGCTGCTCTTTTACTGTTTTGTTTGGGGTTTTTTTGGTGTGTGTTAACACACGCATTTTAATTTATAGGCACTGGGCATCCCTGAGCAACTTGGTAGCATCCTTGTTAAACTCAATGAAGTCCATTGCTTCACTGTTGCTTCTGCTTTTCCTCTTCATCATAATCTTCTCGTTGCTTGGAATGCAGCTGTTTGGAGGCAAATTTAATTTTGATGAAACTCAAACAAAACGGAGCACCTTCGATAATTTTCCACAAGCTCTTTTAACTGTATTCCAGGTAACTTTCTTTCATCCCGTATGAAACATTTTACCTTTGATGATCAACAAAACTGTTTTAAGTAATCATGTTGCCTGAAAATAAAATCACAAATACTGTTTATTCAGTTTACTTTAAGTAGCATTCTGCTCATTAAATTCAGTGCTCTGGTAACTCTACACCATTTATACCATTTGTTTCATGTCTTATTTGATCTGTCTATGCAACACAACTGTCATATTACTTCACAAAATTAAATCTCCTTTGTCCATCAAGTACATGACTAGAAGAAGAGGTGTAATGTTACTTTTATTTTAATCAAATTTTCTTTAACTTCCTTAGCTATATAAAATTTCAACTGTTCCTAAGCAAGCAAAAAATGAGAAGCTTTGTAAAAGTGCATATTTGCATATGGGTCATATCACTTACTATAATATAAAAATAACTATGAATTTCCTTAAAGAAATACTGTCAGGTTTATTAAAATTTTAAAGCAACTTCTTGGTTACTTGTGAAAAGCCAGGGCCATACTTACAGTTTACTTTTCACTATTTTATGATTTTTTAAATTTATTTTATTTTTTCCCAATTTGGATACTGGAATTAGGCTAATTAGTTTCATCTTTCTAGTCATTTTCACATTCAGCTTCGCACATTACCACAATGTTTGGTGTTAGATGCTGTAGGTGAGTGTTTAAAGCTGACCTTGCAAGACTCAACTTTATGTCAACTTCCTATCTCTTTGGTAGGCATTTCATCTGGTGGCTGCCCAGAGCAAGCAAAAATTCTTTCCATGTAATTTTAACATAAGAAAAATCTTAATGAGAAATTTCCTTAAGAGGATAAGTGTCCACATTTGTCCTGATATTACCCCTTAAAAAAATTAAGGCTGTACTTTTAAACTCAGCTGAGTTGAATTTTATTCCGATTTTAGGCTGCCTGATTTTCAAAGGAATGAGGCTTCCTTCAGTTTCAGATTCCACTCAGGAGCAGCCAGCTTGTTGGGTGCTCAACAACTATGCAAATCAACTTGATAAGTTTACCTTTCCAAAAATGAATTTCTGAAGTTGGCAGGCATATTATTTTCTTAAACAACCACTTAATTTCTTGGAAGGGATAGTCAGTATTATTTTTTTTTTCCCAAGATAGAACTGATAATTTTCAAGAAGTTACATAGAAATATACGAAGTGCCCTTATAACCTATATGCTCAGAATTTTTGTCATAGTACAGAAAAAACAGAGTTGCTTCTTTGTAAGCTATCCTGTTAACTAATCAACAGATTTTTGTAAAATTCTTGGACTTTAGTGAAACTATGTGAAACAGTAGCCAATGGGAAAATCATGTAATTCTGCCACAGCGCTGAGCTCCATTCGGTTTAAAATAGCTACCATTTCAAAAGCTATAGCAGTAGCCTATGTGTGTGGTATGTGTATTATATAATTTATGATAAAGCAGCCAGTCACTGTTAAAACTGAAATTGAGTAGACCAGTTTGCAGGACTAACAAATGGCATACACTAGAAAAGATTTGTGGTGACTACTCAAAAAAGAAGAGAAACTTAAAACATATACTAACTTGATTTTCAAGAGCGATGAACATTTGAGGGCATTAATACTTACTGAAAATCATGGCTTTTACTTTTGCATTCTGAAAACAATAAAATTATAGGCCTCTTTTTTCATTATTTTTGTTTTGGGAATTTCAGTGATGTACATGTATAGCATAAAATAAAAGCTAGTAGAGTTAAACCCAAGCTTTCAGGAGACGCTTATTGAAATAATAATAAATAAAAAAGCATGACAAGACTTTGGTACTGCTTTATGTCTGAAGAAGGTTAGCCTTATCGTGTATTATGGTCAGAGGAAATTTATTTCTCTGTTGATCTTTTTGATGTTGAGTTACTTATAATATATCTGCTTCTTAGATTCTGACAGGTGAAGACTGGAATGCTGTTATGTACGATGGCATAATGGCATACGGTGGCCCATCGTCATCAGGCATGATAGTCTGTATATATTTCATTATCCTCTTCATCTGTGGTAACTGTATCCTTTGTGCTTACTGGAAACATCTCCCAGTGGGGCTGTGTGCCAGGGACATAGGCAAAATTTCTTCAGGAAGGAGTAAATTACGATGGACATACAAGTGCTTTCTGCATGTGCTAAGTCCACTAAAAAGACTTGTCTTTGTACTTCTGTTCCCTAATGAATGAGACTTCAGTAATCTCTTGAGTCCATCTCCAGCCACCACAATGGCAGAAACCAGAGAATTTTTTCTTTCTTCTTTGAGTGGGAAACCAGCCCTATTCTAACGTCTTGCTTGTATTTGACATCTCTCGCTCTGAGAATGCGTGGATGTAGTCTTGATCCCTAAGGCAGTAATTTTCTGTTCATCCTTTTGACGCTTGATACAGACCTCTGAATCCTGACATATACTGACAGTGGAGCCAGTGATCCACTGTATAATGCAGAGACCAGATGATAGAGATCTGCATGGAGAAATGTTGGGTCACTTAGTTTCTGCTGAAGCATTCATTCCCCTTCCCTGCCTTCAGTGGAAATACTTCATGTATCCCATGTAGCATCAGAAACTGGTGTCATTCTCAGAAGCTCTTAAAAGGTCAGGAGGCGATAAAAGGGCAAAGCCATTCTATTTTCTGTGCTATATGGTACTTGTATCAGTATTTGTGCTTAACTGGTAGGGACTGAAGTATGGAACTTTATGTAGATACTTGTAGACACAGAAGATAGTGCATTACAAAAATGTTTTTTTCTAAATGCCTGAACAGTCTTCACTATAATGTACAGTGTTACATATTTGAAACTTTCTCAGGCCAGCATAAAGTTGAATTTAATTTTGTTTCAAAAATACGTAAAGTGTTCAAAAAACGTGTAGATTAGGCCCTTCAGGATATGCTCTGGTGTTTTGTGGTTGTTTGTTTGCTTTTTTCTTGAGGGTTGGACACAGTGATCTTAGAGGTCTTTTGTAACTGTGACAATTCCGTGATTCCATGTGATTCTGCCATTTTAAAATCAGTGACCCTAATGGGTCTCTGTTCATTTTACACCCATTGTTAATCTAGTCCATTAAATGAGTGTTATTTGCACTACCCTCCAGCATCGCAAATCTCTGTGCTCTAGGTTGGGAACATGTGTTTTGTATCTCTCACTTTGACAGTGTTTATGCTGATAATAAACCAAACAAGTATAGTAAGGCATAATGTCCTTAAAATTATTTGAAATAGATATCTTGCTAAATGTCTTCTTGGCCATTGCTGTGGATAACTTGGCAGATGCTGAAAGTCTAAATACAGCTCAGAAAGAAGAAGCTGAAGAAAAGGAAAGGAAAAAGAATGCAAGGTAAAATAACATCTACATGTTGAATAAGCAGGAGAGGGAAGGAGGCGGGTACTGAATTATTGATAAGGATTTTCTTTATTTACATGTCTTTACCATCTTCAAAATTTATCTGACTCAGGAAAAATATGAAAGAGTTGATGTAGATACTACAATAAGACCCAATTAGTATGATTTTAGATAAAAGCTGGGTAGTAGTTGGGAAAATGGGGTGAATTAAGGACATAATGATAAACCAACTGATATTTAAACACCGCAATGGTAGGATTTATTGTACAATTAGGACAAGAATGTATCTGCTGTTGCCAGTGCTCAACTCCCCATGGAATCAGTTCTCTAAGCCTTATATAGACAAGAAGAAAACCTTCCTTTGAAATCAGTGCAGGCCTATTGAAGTCAATGAAAGTTGTTTGTATGAGTCCAAGGGCACAGTTTATCCCTTTAGAAAGGAGTAATGATCATGCATTGAATTTTTTGGGGATTAGCTTCTGGAATTATATTCAAAATCATAATCTTTTAAATGGATCATTGCATTCAAATGCAATAGATTTTATTGCTCTTACCCCTGCAGCTTATGCAAATGATTTAAATATTTTACTATATGGTTTTAAGTATGTTCTCAACTTTTCATAGAATGGAATAGTTCACTTAAAATCTTCTGTCTTTACATGATGTGATTTGTAATTGTTACTGTATTGTTTTGTAGAAAAGAGAGTCTGGAAAATAAAAAAAGTGAGAAGTCAGAAGGTGACCAAAAGAAGCCCAAGGATAGTAAGGTGTTTATTTTGAAAATTGTGTCTTTTCTAAGAAACGGTTTTACTAATTTTGCTAGGGAGTACTTTTCAAGACTGTACAATTTCTTTTATAAACACATCATCCCTACTTTTTTTTTTTTCCAAGTAACAGAAACTTAGTTCTTAGTTTTGCATCCTCACAGAATCTTTTAATCCAGAAAATCCTTTTAGTTTCAGGAATCCTGAAAAGAGAAGCTCGTAGAGCATGAAGTAGTTCAAGTTATAAAAAACAGGCATTATTTTAGAATCCCTGTAGCTATTTGCTTAATAAATCCAGTAGAAGAGATTAGTGAATGATAAACTTGTAGCAGAATATTCCAGGATTCTTTGTAATTTCTACCAGAGCCTGTTGGTTATATTCTTTTTGTGATCTGTGCAGCCAGAAGACTATGAATACTGTAGAAAAATACTATTTTAAAAATATGCATTAAACTATCAGCTCTCCTTTGTTCTCAGTTACCCTGTTTCAGAAAACTCAGACTAAGTATAGGGGTCACTTCCATGACTTCAGAGGTTTATTTGTCTTGTTTTCTCTTGAATTTTATACTCCAAGCTATATTTAAATTTATTTTTGTTCTTGTGCATTCCTTTCATTGCTGTAGGTAACAATTACTGAATATGGAGAAGGAGAGGATGAGGATAAAGATCCTTATCCACCCTGTGATGTACCAGGTATGTGAATACCCTTCAGAATACAAACACTTTTTTTTTTCCAAAATACCCTAAACTTTCTCTAGCTGAATACTGAATCAAGTCCTTTGAAGTCGGTGAAGTTGTGCTCTGTTCTCAGTAGATAAATGGGCCTGTAGGCTGCTAAGTATTATCTTTTCCCGCAGCTTCCTAGACAGTACAAACAGCATATGAGAGAGAATACTATGAGCCTGGAGACTACTGTGGTAATACTATCTGGATGTGAGAGCAAATGCTAAAGTTTTCTGAAATGTTTGGCAAAAAAAGGGACATTCCAGGCCTGATGATGCTTTGTCAGTTTTGTCTTAGCTTCTTCCAGTCCAGTGAACACACCTAAAAATTAGTTCTGTCTGATTGTCTGTATGCCTATTACAGAGATCTGCCCTACCTTTTGAGCAGTCAGTGCTCAAACAGTGCCCAGTGCTCAGCACCCCTACAACACAGCACAGGCACGGACTGATGGCCAGGGTCTCAGCTTAAGTGGGGCTCTAGAACCCATGTGCAGGACTGGGGGTGGAGTTCTCAGATGAGTCTGATCAGGGCCAGTAAAGCCTATGAGTGTACTTAAGCACATACCTATATGTGCACACAAACATGTATATAAGTTTGTGGCAACTATATGGATGTTCAGATATTGATTCATACATTTTTGAAGACATGATTTGAATATGTGTTTCCTACAAGCGACATATATTTTTAATACAAGCCATGCTTTTATATTGTTATGAACAAATTCATAGAATCGTAGAATGTTCGGGGTTGGAAGAGATCTCCAGAAATCATCAAGTCCAACTCCCCTGCCAAAGCAGGATCTCCTAGGGCATGTTGCTCAGGAACACATCCAAATGGGTTTTGCAAGTCTGTAGAGAAGACTCCACAACTTCTCTCTGCAAATGTAAATGCTTTTTATTTTATAGTAAAAAGGTGTTTAATTTAAAGTAGGTGAAGATGAAGAAGATGAGGAGGATGAACCAGAAGTACCAGCCGGCCCACGTCCCCGCAGAATATCAGAACTAAATATGAAGGAGAAGATAACACCGATCCCTGAAGGGAGTGCCTTCTTCATTTTCAGCAGCACCAATCCGTAAATATAGTTCTGAAAAATACTGTTTTAGTCCATCAAGGTTTAGCAGTACAGTGAAAGAACAGGCTTCTTTCTATTGAGGTTAAGAATAGAACTCCAGTGTCTTCAACAGCAGAGAGATTGGCTTCTCTCCTAAGATTTTTTTTTTAATTACTAGTTAAATGAAAAGCTGGAAAGAGAGCTATTTAAACTAGTAATTTTAAGAACACATATGCTGAATTGCTGAATGCAAAAACATTAGAGCTGTTGAATACATCAAATTGCTTTTGGCCTCAACTAATGCTACATATTCCCAGGCCAAAATGGCCATCTTACTTAACGAAGATACACTATACTCAAATCATCTACTTAATAGCAGGAGAACAAATTTTCCCCAGGAAAATTTTCCTTCTGATTCTTTAGCAGATTTTCAACAATTTCAGCGTTAGTTATGAACCTGATCCTGCTTTTTTGCAAATTTAATCCCTGACCTACTCTACCAAGGTGCTTAATAACGTTTGTAACAACCATTTCCTTAGTGACTCTAAGCCATATGTACAGTTCTACCTCATGTTATTTGACTGAAATTTAGCAGCTCTATAATCTTGTCCTGTAATTTTGTAAGAATATCTCCATGGGAGATTCTGATTTGGGTTGAGTCTCTAAGTAGTACGGTGAGATCTGCAGCCTAAGCTACATCTCACCAGTTGAGTATTTTTGACAGCTTTTCATCAAATCAAACTGGGGATCTGAAATTGCTTCTTATCTAGCATAGGTCCATTTGACATTGGCTTTTGTATGTGCACAGTGGTACAAACACTGGAACCTGTAGTGGTATTTGTAACACATTGAAAAACAATAGCAGCTTGGAAATCCTTGCTGAGATTCCTTTGCTAAGTGCAGCTTCACTACAGGTGGATTGGATTTTGAATTTATTTACATTTTAGAAATCGAGCAATAGCTTCAGCATTTGCACCACCTTTAGATGCTGACAGTTGTGCTGTTCTGTCACTGTTGGTACAGTAATACAAAACCTGTTGTATATTAGCCATCTGCTGAATTTTGTTTGGTGTATTTTTGTATCTCTTTTTCAGAATTCGAGTGGGATGCCACAGACTCATCAATCACCACATCTTTACCAATCTCATCCTTGTCTTCATCATGCTGAGCAGTGTTTCCCTAGCAGCAGAAGATCCAATTCGCAGCCACTCTTTTCGAAATAATGTAAGCCCTTCTTTTTTTATGTCTGAAGATAAATATATCCTCACAGGATAATAATCCTTTGGGAGTAGTGTCTGTTTTTTAATTTTCAAGTTAAGAAACTTTCTTTTTCCTCTTTCAAATCATACATTTAAATATATTTTCTTTAAAAAACATAAATCTTTAAAGGCAAGTAACTTTACTGATGGAACATCATAGGTATTACAACCATTTATTATGTATATAATGTTTTTCCTTTGTTAGCTATAAACATAGGAGAATAAAATATGCTCAAACTGAGCATAATCTTTATAACTTTCAGTTTTTTTCATAATTTTCAGCTGGTGTACTTGATACCTGTTTCCTGAATCACTCTTAGTGCTTCTTAGTATTTGACATGGATAGAAAAATGCCAGTTAAAATTATCACTGTTTATAACATGTTGGGAACAGACTCTGACCTCTCTTCTCCTTAATTACCTCTTATATGGTCTGAGGCAACTCAGAGAATCACTCCTAGTGCATGTATGGATTCGTAAGGGTATTACCTCTTCTTTCAGAGAAGCTGGTGTGGCCACATTATTGAGTGTGAATACCACCACATTGGTCCAAAGATCATTGGATTCCTGATTGGCCATATCAGAAACTAAACAAGTTTCACTTTTTTTTTCTAAACTCACATGTAAGATGAGGATCAGAGCATGCCCAGCTCTTGCAGTGATTCAGAGTCAAATACCATTTCAGCCTACATACAAACCCCCCAGTTTGGAAGTGTTTCTGCAACGATTTTTAAATGTACTTGTAGAAACTAAATATTTGTACGATTATTATATTCATAGATGATTCTATTATTCAATAAAAGTGTAGTGTTTGTGGTGGGTAAACATCTGTGTTCTCCTAAAACAAATTCCTGAATCCCGTGTTTTAAGTTCTTAATATAGTAAAAGACTTGCCTGTTATTCAAGTGCACAATTATTAGACAGAAACAAAAATAAATCCACTCCTGTGACCACTAATGTTTGTCTTAGATTTGTTGCACTTATAGTACTGGTGAAGCAAGCCTCTCATGTTATTGTGAGTTGCGCATGCTTTAGATTATGTATGAAATAGTTGAGATGAAGCAACTTGGTAATAGTCTGTGGGGACTTTTGGGATACTTTGAGAGAACTTCCAGGACTCTCCTGTCTTAGATATAAATTGATCTGTAGAGATTGCCGTGGAGTTAGGGGAACTCTTCTACATCTTACAGGAAAGATGAGCCTGGTAGGTCTGTAGAGGTTGTATCCCTCTAGTTCTTGCTAGCGTAAAATGAGCCTCTGAAAGTCCTCTTTTGGCTGTTGATGTTCTCTGAGCATTTGTTCAGTAACACGAGTAAAAAACCAAAAAGATAAAACTTTCTTCAAAGGTAGAAAGAGGTCAAAGAACAAAGCCACTCCTCATGCACTATTCAGTAGAGCTGCGTGTAGTAAAACTGGACAAGCGCAATCTTATGAATAAATCACACTAATGGGTAAGAAAGAGGGCTTGTGGGGAATATTGAAATTGTTATTGTAGAAATGGCTTGAAGAGCTAATAATTGGGTTTGTAGCTAGAGAAGCACTAAGAAAATGTAACCGGAGAGTGGTGATAACTGGAAGAATTGTTCTTATTTGGGACATAAAGTGAATCATTTCAAGAAGACACTGATCACTTGTGAATATTTTCAACAAATACACCAGACCTGCATATTTTTCTTGTTGCTACCTTGAATGATGATGTTTCTTCAACCAGTCAGCTCAGCAAGGGTTTGAAAGTTTACAAACTGGAATGTCTTTAAATATTTTCTTTTAACTCTAGAATTAATTCCCTACTGATTAATCTTTGTTAAATGGCTTTAATATTTGCCTATTTTTTCCACCCACAGCAAGGGACAGAAGGATGTGATCTTCAGCTGAACACGGAAAAAAAATGTTTCCTTTTATGTGATCAAATAGCAATACTTTCTTTGCGTATTGTCTTTTATTTTATTTCTTCTTCCCATTTTATTAGTTACTGAACTGCAGCAACGTGTTTCTGTGCACAACTGTTAGCCAGTTGAAAAGCTGGATGCTTGAAACTGAACTACTACCCTACTGATATCCAAGTCCATAGCTAAATTAGGTCCTAGCCATATGGCCTTGAAATGGTGAAATTTTGGTCATATTGAAATATATGGCAGCTGTCCTGTCACCATCAGTGAGGTCATTATCACACCCACAATCTTTTTAAAATTTTGCATATCACTAGGCAATTGTTGTGGGTTCTTTTCAATTTCCTACAAATAAATCACTGCTGTATTTTCCAAGTTCAAGGAAAAAAAAGAGTTGTGGTGCTGATTTTAAGTAATTCAGATATTTGTTAATTTGCTTTGTGACACTCTAGCTCAGTCTATGCAGGAACAGTAAAATGTAGCAGAATGTAGAATGATGTGCACTCTAGAAACATTCATCGATGTTTTATTTTTTGATACTTCAGGGGAAAAAAAAGAAATGCTTGTTATTAATAAGAATTTATTCTTTCTGTAAGATTCTGTATCTCTGCTAAAAGCAGAAGAAAGTACGTGTGAAAGCTGATAGAGGAAACTGAACTGAAAATGTTACTAATTGGGTTCTATTAACTCTTTAAGAAACCTAATATCTAAGCACAGTGGCATCTGATAAATTTTTAAGTAAATAAAAATGGTTGCACAATAGCTGGAATTTTAAGCTACTTTGTGTAAATTCTCTGTCTACTTAGATTAATTCAGATGTTGTTGTGTATGTGGTCTAAATTGTAAAAAAATTATTAATAGATGGATTTCTTACTGTGGCACATATTATACCTTGCAGATACTTGGTTACTTTGACTATGCTTTCACAGCCATCTTTACTGTTGAAATCCTGTTAAAGGTAATGCATTGTTAATTGATACTTGTTAGCTCAAAAGCAGATTTAGCAATAATGTTTGTAACTTTTTGTTTACCTTCCAGATCCTAGGTTATGCAGATTATGTCTTCACTAGTATGTTTACCTTTGAGATCATTTTGAAGGTAACAGGTTTTTAAAGGAAGTTTGTTTAAAAGGATTTTCCTTGTGTGTCACCTGCCAAGAAAAGGCACTTGAAGTGTTCTTCGCCTTTTCTCTAAGCGATCAAAGCTAAACTTTTTTTAAACCAGAGGATTTTTTTGACAGTTCCTCATAGTTTTGATTGGTTATTTTTTACCATTGGGTGCATGAAGAAGCTGGTATTTTTATCATTACATCAATTTAATATTTCATTTTTTACCCTTTTTAAACTTACAGTTGACAGAAAAGGGAAAAATAATTCACTGCGCATGAGCTTTTCCTTCTCCTTGCTCTGGCATTTCCAAAAGAGATACTCAGTCTTTTAAGGAGGGAGCATGTAATTTCTCATTTCTTTTGCTGAACTATATTCACGGAGCTAAAATAGTAGATAACTATTTTCTTGCAATAGGACTTGCAAGATATCTTGCATTTATCTATCTACGTACTAAGATACTTTGCATTTATCTTGGGCATACATTTAAATACACAGAAAGGCATAAATATGCTTGCTTAAATGTATTACCCATGCATGAGTCAAAAATTGGCTTTTTAATGTATAGTTTGTGTACTGATTATTAAGAATATCCATTGGGGTTACTCAGATTTTAAATGTATGAGGCTTATTTTGGCATAGAAGCCATATAACCAAGGATTAGTTTCACACATAAGAAAATGTCAAACAAAGAAATCAAAATTTTTGGTGGGAATTTGTGAAATATTTTCTCAGAGATTTACACGATTCCTAAAAGTTTCATACTATGCATATTTACCATGAGTTTTTGGTTGAGTAACCCTGATCTATACAGTTAAGATTGGTTACAAGAATCTGTACATAAACTTTGCATTTCCAATTGAAAATTATGCTTAACAAAATCTCTTCTCCCAGCTTTTGCTCATACTGCTGTGCATACTCTTCACAATGTGGTTTGATTAATACTAATTGATGCAGTATTTGGGCTGTTTACAAGATATGCTGTACTGTAAGTAGTAGACTATTTTTATGCTTGTGAATATTCTCCCAGATTTAATGTTTATTGCCTTATTTCAGCAGTGAGTAGCTTGCTATAGAGCTGATTAATCATACAACATTTGTAGCATTCTAAAATAAATATCCATTTTTTGCACTGCTAAAGAAAGGCCAAACTAAAGCAAAGAACACAGCACTGAAGAGAACTCTGTACCATTAGGTCAAACTAGTTCCCAACTCTGAATTTTGGAAGCCCTGCAAAATATGTTATTGCCATTTCTGTGGCAGGAGAGAGTTGGTGAGCTTCTACATTCTCTAAGCAATAGGTTGTATAGCTCCTGCGGTTCTAGTTGTGTTTCTCTAGGAGATAGGGGAATTGTAAAATATAGCACAAAGAGGCCTAACTGGATGTGTTAACAAAAGCAACATTCCTACTAACCACAAAAGATTCTGATGCTGAGTGACTCAAGTTATCCAAGGCTTGCAGGAAAAGTCTAGAGCTTGGGCTGCTGAAATCGCATTGTAAAATATTACAAAGAAACAAGAAGCCCCACCATAGCCAAAAATGTTGATGGTTCTGACTCCACTTTCTCCAGGAAAATAAAATGTACCATAAAAAAAAAAAGTAATGGACAACCAGAATATGACACACGTATGTATATAGTGCCTGCTTTACTAATATGTCTCAGACACCAGCTTTGCTTGCTTATGGCTGGAGTCCTCCATGTCTTCCCTGCTGGGTTTTGCATTGTGCTTTCCACGGTATCTAAGTTGTACAGAACCTGTGAGTGTCCTGCAAGGAGTAAATTCAAGATTAGAACTGCAGTAGCAATAGCATTCCTTAATTTCCAGGCAAAAAGTATATTAAACTGAAATTGAAAGAACCAGAGGCAATATTGCCAGCTGCAGCAAAGAAACTCATAAATGTCAAAAAGGCAAACATTAAAACAGAGTAACTCTCAGCATGTGGGGAGTCTTCCTGTGAATGACGGTGCTCACCACCTCACATTCACTCTAGGCTTCTCTTTGGTCTTGATCTGTGCAAGGGAGAGAATGATTTGCTACAGAGAATTTTAATCAGATGCTTCCACGGGGATTTGTAGTGATTGAAATGTGAGTCTCCATGTAAAGATGTGGAAATACATACTTCACCTGTATTTTCCGTTCAATTAATCTTTACTTTTGTGGGAGTCTTTGTATGAAACTTCGTGTGCTGCTAACTGATACCATACTACAGTGTAGATGAGTATTTGTAGATAGATGTAAGTCTGATATTTGGGGTTATTTTAGTGTTCAACTCCCACAGATTTTAATGAGCTTAGCCATACTGTGTACAGCTCTAATTGAGAAGAATCAGAAATTTGTTGGAAATTTTATAATATAACTATTATATCTCACATCATGAGAAGGGTTAAAGCTTTAGGATTTTTATTCTTCTAGTTTTGAGAAACACTTAGTAATTTTGTCACAACAAAGTGAAGTTTAGCATAAGAATAAGGCAAGAAGGCCTTCCAAAACACCTGCATTTATTGTAGTTGGCATTCTTTTGCAGATGCCGCTTTCACTGGTGCTGATGGTTTTTCATGCAAAAGGTCTGCAAATTTGTGCATGCAAGTAGTGACACAGCAAAGGGGGATGCCCACTGATGGTTGCTCTCATCTGCATTGTGGAACACTCTTGATAGATGTAATAGTCTACTGCAAGAGGGAAGGAAATAAAATATTTTTACTCCATTTTGAGGAACAGAATAGAAAATAATGTGTATAAAATGCACAGTCAGTTATCAGATATACTCTTACTGGTTTTGTGTGTTCTTACCTGTGCAAAACAGTGAATAGTTGAGAGTACTCGGGTCTTCTTAAGAGGACATTAAGGCTGAAGAAATTAGAATCCATGTGTCTGAACTGAGTACTAGGTATTTTTCAAATCTATCTTTATATTAATTTCAAGTTTTTAGTTTCAGTCTTAATCCATAACTATGCAAAAAACATGCAAAATTCTACTCAAGTGCAGATTCTGTGCTTCTAATGGCATAACTGAATTCCTTTGTGCATTTTTTAACTGATACTTACTGTTATGGTAAGGGTCTAATTCACAGCGTTCAGGAGACAAATTTGGCTTTGCAGTACCTGAGAACATATACCCAGATTCTGTCTGCAGCCATAATTAACCGAGTCTCTATTACTGGCTCCTAATGAAACCTGCAAATAATGCATGCAGGTTCCTCCACAAGACACCTTTTGTGTGCTGCTTTCATCTTCATTTAGGCAGAGAAAGCAAAAATGATAAGATAAAATCCGATAGGGAGAGCAATGTTTGATATTCTGCACAGACCAGGAAAACTTGGGGGACACTTGTCCACACACACTACAACACAATCTCTGGGTTGTTCCAGGTTATACCAAGAAACCCACTTGTGACCTTAACGTGTCTTCTGTGAGCCAAAGTCAAATAGCAGTGTAATGCTGCCTTCTGACAGCTGTGTGCTGGTTCTGTACCATATTACACTCTCAGGTTTTTGTAGTACATTTTCAACTCCTTCAATTTTTAAGGCAGTATAAATGATTAGGAGTTAGAATCTGGACCTCACAGTTCACTAAACATGGAAATTTTATGGATTTTATAGTCTTTTTGCTAACAAAGGCTAAATGCGTAATCACCTCAGCCTAATCAATTCTTACACAAAATATACCATTTGTTGACATCAGAAGCAATGAACACATTTGCTGGTGTTGCTTAAGCAGAATTTTTATAATTTAAGAGGAAGGATTTAAAGTACATAATGGGATTGTTTTATATCTCAATTGCTTTTAGAAAGTGAGATAATACTATATGCATTCCCACTCTAGGCAAGTGTCTTGTAAACAGCCTAAATGTGAATTTGGATAAATTAAAATATAGACTAAATGTGTAACAATTCTATTTTTAGATGACAGCTTTTGGAGCATTCCTTCATAAAGGGTCCTTCTGCAGGAATTATTTTAATTTGCTGGATTTACTGGTTGTGGGTGTTTCTCTGGTATCATTTGGTATTCAGTAAGTACTACATTTATAATGTAAATGATTTATTTTTGCCATGGGGTTTCATACTGTATTCAGTGTTTCAGGTCCTTTTGTTTCCCCATTGTGTGTGGGGGTGCAGCATCAGTATTCAGGCTGGGACTGCCAAGAGGTAGTGCCTTATGTGGAGACTGTTGCAACTCATTGCTATCACAAGTTAGAAACAAACTACTACATCCTGCTATTACTAGGAGAACAAGGAAGAGCACCATGACACTGTATTGTATAGCAGGTATTTCCTGGAGCTTCAGGAGGTTTATATACCCACTTTTGTGCTTTTGCCACATCTACAGTGTAGTTCTATGAGCTTGTTCTTTCAGCATTGACCTACTGGGATGTGTGACTTGGCAGTAATTTGAAGGGGAGAGAAGTTGCACCTGTAGCTGGTATTGGAGAGATGTAGATTTTTTTGATTGGCTAGGATCAGGCTAAACATAAAAAAGAATATGAAGGTGCTTATTGATTCACCGAGCAGTTGTGCCTCATTTCTCTAAGTCACTAAGGGTTTCACAGATGCTTTAAGAGCAAGGGCTGGGTGTCAGTCCACTGCTTCCCCCTTTGTATTTTGCTTGTACTAGAATACCTGTGACACAAGCTTTCAGGTTTCACAATATGTTCTTTAAAAGGCTGTCTGCTATTATTTTCTCAAAATGCAGTCCTAGCTACTGAAAGAGAATGTGAGTCATTCTCATCTCCAGCTGGTTGGAGATTAAGGTATTCATTGATCTCTGGTACTTGCACAGTGTCTTTGACAGAGCTTGTCAACGCTGAAAAATACTATGGGGAATATTTTGCTTTTGACCAAACTTAACTGCCTTACAGTGTCAAACGAGCTTCTGAGCTGTTAATTCCCAGGTTGCTCCACAAATCAAAATAATTCTTACCGTATTTATGAGATTGGTACTACTTTCTAATATTAATAAAAGATCAATAAAGAAATACTTTTAAAAATCTTGTATATATAACTTAGGACTTTAATGAGATCTCATATATAAGGAACTTGCAAGAACATTATTATTCTTAGTAATAAAATTAGTTACCTTAAAATAATAGAGGAACTTTCTTTTTTTTCCTGTAGGTCAAGTGCTATCTCAGTTGTGAAGATCCTCAGAGTTTTAAGAGTCTTGAGGCCTCTAAGGGCAATAAACAGAGCAAAAGGACTTAAGGTGCTTCTTTTTATTATTTAAGTTCTGTTTCTGTTGGCCTGATTCTTCAGTCTTGCCTCAGGTTAAAAATCCTCATGCAAGAAAAATTGCCTAGACAAGTTCAGAGGGCAAGGACATAAATTGGTTACTGATTCTTAAATATACTAGGCCAGATTCTGCCCACAGTTGCAGCAGTTTATATGTGGAGGAACACCAGTGCCATGGAGAACAGATTTTGACCGTTACACCTGCTGTGAACCAACATGAGTGCAATATTTTAATTGTTTTTCCATAGTGCTTATGTAATTTTTAGTTGATGTTAATGGGTCTATGTCAACAGACTTGCACAAATTTAGAAAGCAAGTTTTATTATGGTAGTAGGTATAATACTGACGAGACAAATACAGTAATAAATTTTAAATAATCTGAATGTGATAAAACGGACTTTTGTGGCATGTATTCTGTGATACTAAGTAACAAGTTGTATTAAAGTATATATTTTTTTTCTTTCTTCCCAGCATGTCGTTCAATGTGTCTTTGTGGCTATTAGAACTATTGGTAATATCATGATTGTTACAACTCTGCTGCAGTTCATGTTTGCTTGCATTGGAGTGCAGCTGTTCAAGGTAAGTAGGCACTCGAAACTTACACTGCATCAAGAAAAGTAAAGCTGAGTTGAATTCTTGGTGACTTGCTGCTGCAACTGGGTTGGTCCCTTTCTGACCCAATCAGAGTATAAATGTGTTTATTTTGCATATTCTGCATTTTGTCATTGCTTTTTGTTTTATATGTAGGGAAAATTCTACAGGTGCACCGATGAGGCAAAACAGAATCCTGAGGAATGCCGGTGAGGACATCTTTGATCTAAAAATGACACACATTATGTTCTGAATAATTTAAAGGGGAGCAGATATGGACTTTTAGGCAATTTAGGTTTGCGTAAATTGGAATTATCTTAAATCCACCAGAAAACACAGGTTAGCAAGGAAATAAAACAAGTTTAGGGAGGGAGTGAATAGAGCATTGAATAATTCAGGCTAATTTAGTATTTCACTAATGACAGTTTGTTTCTTTCCCACAGAGGGATATACATTGTTTATAAAGATGGAGATGTTGATAATCCAATGGTCAAAGAGAGGGTCTGGCAAAACAGTGATTTCAACTTTGATAATGTTCTGTCTGCTATGATGGCCCTTTTTACAGTATCCACTTTTGAAGGCTGGCCAGCGTGAGTGAATTATCCATTTTCACAGCATTGTTAAGACCGTGACAATTTTCAGAACATTCTCTGGTATTTACCAGGCATTTTTGGGCAACAAAGCAGTCATGAAGTGATGTTATAAAAACTTATTAATGGATGAAAGAAAAAAAAACCCTGCTATCCTTCTGAATCTGTGCACTTTTCCTGTATTTCTTCATTCACCTCTATCTAAAAAGGACAAATTTGTTTTACATTGTTGGATTCCTAATCTTTAAGCTACTTTTGCTATAATAAGCTATTCCTTAGCTCTAATGGAAGCAATTCTTTTTGATGTTTATCCATCGATGCCCTCTAAAAAATATTAATATGAAAATTTAAGGCCTTTCAGTAAAACTTATCCTAAAAATCAGAGAATAGTACTCTGCATAGAGAAACCCAGAAAGGGCAAACTACCACTCGCTCTTTCCATAAATGAGAAAAGTCTTAGAGTATAGTTTTATGTGGGGAAATAAAAATACAATCTCTGGTCATTACCTTGATTCTTTTGGAAAAAAGCACGTAATGTTTTCTGGTGTGATTCTTCTGGTTTCAACATGCTTGTAAGCACTGTCAGTAGCTAGAAAAAGATAACGGTAAATAGCAGACCCTGTCTGAAACTTGTCTTCTTGAGTCTGAATATTTTACTCTTTTGTCATTTTAATGCTAATAAAGGTAAAATTTTGTTTCTCTTTCAGGCTGCTATACAAAGCCATTGATTCCAACGGCGAGAATGTAGGACCTGTATACAATTACAGAGTGGAGATCTCCATTTTTTTCATCATCTATATCATCATTATTGCTTTCTTTATGATGAACATATTTGTTGGTTTTGTGATTGTTACGTTCCAAGAGCAGGGAGAACAAGAGTATAAGAACTGTGAGCTGGACAAAAATCAGGTTAAAATAAATAATGAATTCTTAGCTTTTCAAAGTATCCTTTTTTGTTTATGTATGAATAGTTTCCTTTCTGCTTGGGTCAGAAGAGGGCACCAAACACATATCTTAGCAAAAAAAGTGGACTTGGTAAATAGAATCAGCTGGTATTATGGTTATTTTATGGTACTCTTTCTGTAAGCAAAATATATCAGTCTTTTTATTGTGAAATGTGTTGCATTAAGCTTGTTTCGCATCTTAGTGTCTCACTTGTTGGTGTCACATTAAGAAGAATACAGCACTTGCCAGCTTATCCTTAGGCAGAGGTACAAAAAGAGCAGGAAAATAATTTTTCAGTTCGGAACAGAGTGAAAGTATTCAAAACGTTCTACTCTCCCCCCCTCCCCGCCCTCATTTATTTGGAAATTCACAGGGGATATTTAGATTAAAGTTTTAAAAATCTGTCCCTTTTTACTGTTTAATCCTTTGACTGAGAAGCTCATCATTCACCACTCATGATTTTTCAGGTACTCTTGTCCGACTGTAACACGTTTCATTTAAATTAAGTAAAGCATGAAATTTTAACCAGCATTAATTCTGCATTTTATGCCCTATCAGTTGTCTTTTGAAGAATGCTTACAAAAGTTAAGTGGAAAGCCCAACCTATGAGAAGATTTTGAGCACTAATAGAGTAGGAGATGAATTCATGATGTTCCTACATAAATGACATGGCTTTGCTGGGAAATTTGACTGAACTAGTAGGAATAGTACTTCTTCAGTATTTATTTTGCTGACTCTAGAGTTGTATGGTATGCAGTTACATTGGTGGTTGAAAACAATCCAGACAAAGCATGACTTATAGATCAACTAATAGTCATGCTATATACCATATATAGATATATACAGTCTATAGCATACTACTGTTTACTACTACGCTGTAAAAAGGTGAAAATATATACAGTCTATAGCATACTACTGTTTACTACTACGCTGTATAAAGGTGAAACACTTGGGAAGTTCCCTGAGTGTTATTTGATTCTTCTTATGTGGCTGAGTAGCATATATGATTAGAAACAGTTGGAAATAACCAAGTGAGGATTGGTAAGCTACTTGATTACTTTATTAACACTTAATAATAAAAAAACTCTTCATCAAGTAGATAGATTGCCTGTTTTTAAGACTTACATTTAACAACTTGCACTTATTAATTATATTATAAGTTGATTAACTGTTAGGTGTAGTCTGACAATTTTTGATGTGTTTGCTTTTACAGCGTCAGTGTGTGGAATATGCTTTGAAGGCACGTCCTCTTCGTAGATATATTCCAAAAAATCCTTACCAGTACAAGTTCTGGTACGTGGTGAATTCTACTGGATTTGAATACATCATGTTTGTTCTCATCATGCTGAATACACTTTGCTTGGCTATGCAGGTAGGCAAACCAGAAGCTCTTTTGAAGCTGTTGGCATGAATTTCAGGGAAGGGTATGGGTGATACAATGCTTTTAATTTATGGCAACCTGTATTTTTTTGTGAAGTGGATTTAAAACAATTAGAATACTCCTCTGTGACATATTCTAGTCTGTTCATCAGTTCTCTGAAGTAAAATTGTTTAGAACAGCTTGATGTTGAGAAAGGTCTTTGTAACTTAGTCAAGCTCTTTGAGCTTTATTTTGTACCTGCAGTGTAGTTTAATTTATATATGTTTATTCCCAAGGTTATTCACATGCAAGAAAATCTGAGAAGTCTAATTTTGTTAGCAAACATTTCTGTCAACCTCTTAGATTCTTTTATCAAATATATTCTTTTATGCAGTGTCTTTAAGCATTACTTCACCACTGTGTAATTTCTGTACTTTGTGTTCCTTTTGTGTCTGTACTACTCCATATTGAGTTGGATCAGACTAGATCATCCTCAACAGTTCATTTCAACCCAAATCACTCTATTTCTATCATTTGTGTCTATATCTTATTGAGAAGTTTAAAATCTTAACATGTGGAGCAACTCTGTATTTGTATGTTGATGCAGACCTCATGCAAACATGTTTTCATACATCAGCTGTATATCTAAATATACCTGTGGGCATTTTTGCATGTTTTTGCTTTTTCTACGTTATGCATGCAGTTCTTTGCCACCTACTTAGTTGATCTACATTTCCAAGTTGTCTCTTTCTTTACCCTAGTATTTCAGATTTTGATAAGAAAAAGAATGATTCCAACTCAATTTACAAGACTACTCTACTTTTTTTCAGTAGATTTTCATCCACTGTATTCTCTTAAAAATATCATTCCTACACAATGTGTGTTATTCTGTGACTAATATTGCAGGTTTTCTAAGCAGGTGTGACACAAGGGTATGTAATTTTCAAAACTAGCATATGAAACTCGGGAAATTGCTGTTGGTTGATACTCCTTTTTTGAGGGAACAGTCTTCCTCTCAAAACCATCTCTCTGGACATTTCCTTAGGATGTAGAGGAATGACAAACTTGTTCCAATCAGTGTCCAAACAGAATAGATATAAACAACTCCGTTCATGACCACAGATATTCAACTAGTCTTGTACTGGTGTGCATCATAAATACTACTAGAGAATATTTTTCTGTTCTGCGTTTTTGCCAGTTTTGTCTTAGGCTGTCTTGCTTTTACTTAATATTTTAAAGCCTTTAAAAAGTACTATATTTTTCATTCACAGCACTATGGACAGTCTAAGCTCTTTAATGATGCAATGGACATTATGAATATGGTTTTCACTGGAGTGTTCACTGTTGAAATGGTTTTGAAACTGATTGCATTCAAACCCAAGGTAAGTTTTAGATACGATTTAATTAGGTCATCACCACAGGAATTAGGTATAACGTAAGTTTCACACCAGCTACGTATTACTCAAAGGACCTATGTTTCCCACACTTATCTGTCAGTGAAACGGCAATAGAAATGTTTGTCTGATAATATTTATATACGTAACTCCAGGAAATGAAATGCAGATATAAGAAAAAATATTACATGGTAGTTGATGAGCTCTGGAATATTTTGAGGTAATGAAAATATCCCTTTATAAATCAGTTAAATCATTAAAAAAAAAAAGAAAAGCCTTACCACTTATTCTACCCATGGCATTACATTCATAACTTTACACTAAGTTAATCTTCAGTAAAGACCTATATGTTATGTCATATTTCCTATTTTCAAATGCCAAATTATTTCTTTACTTTATAAAATATAGCCAAGTACTACAAATATACACATAACTAATTTGCATATTCAATAGCCTTTTTAGATTTTTATGTTTTCAGTTATACATACATATTTGTATGCTCTACATACTTGGTAGAGGGCCCCAGAGTGAGTAGTTGATTCCTTGCCTTAAAGGGACACTGTCAAAATGAATAATGCAGACACATTTTCAAAAGTAGGTTTGAAAGCAAAACTGCTAACTATAATTACTAACTGAAAAAAAAAAAGGACGAAAACCAGACTGTGATAATTAATGCACCCTTTTTTTGTTCAGTTCTCATACTGCATCTGTAACAGTGCAAAAGTTAATACTGAAAAAATAAAATAAATTTTGTTTTCAGAATAATGAAATCAATGTTTATTCTGGGCTTATATCTATGTAAATAAGTAAAATGTGTTCACTCACTATACATGGAAATTGAAAAATGCTGGACGTGCCATTTGAAGTTTACTGATCTTGACATCTAAGGCTGGTATTTTTCATTTTCCATTACTCTTCTTTTAAAGTAATCAGGATATCTGCATCTGTAATTGCCTGTGAACTGTGCCCTTTCTTGGTGATGAGTAGCAAGCTGGATACCTGTAGTCTGTGTGGTCAATCTCATTCTTGTTTTAAACAAGCTAGCTCTTGTATTTATAGCAACATAGTCACAGTTGCCCAGAGCTCATCACGGAGCATATATGTAACTCCTTTGCAGCTTCTCAAAGCTATTTTTTCAGCTTGCTTTTAGTCAAGGGCTCAGCTGCGAAGCCTGAGTTGCTTGATTTAAAGCTAGCTTGTACTTGCCTGCAGAAGTAAACAAATGATACATCATTCGAGGTCTGGTGTTGAGATGTGAAGTATGGAGTTCTGGGTGGATGCTGACCCACTCTCCTGTAGTCTCGCTCTGCACTGTCTAGTCCATTGTACATTTCTAATGAATTTATTTGTATTTTTGTGTCACCTTTCTTATTTAAATGCTAACGATTTCACATTAAAATTAACATGATACGAGGCCCCAGAGGAGATAGTGGAGATATGTGGACCAGTGTCATGAGTATGCTGATTGTGTTTCCTGATTTGTATTTCCTGTTCTATACCCTTGTTTGACACTGAAGTTTCAGAACACTTTGCTGCATTTTATCACCTGCTCCTTGAAAGAAGATTGTGACTCCTTGCATGGTTCTCCATGCACTTCTGACTCTAGTCAGAAATAGTAGCTAATGCAAAATATAGCGATCTGATCATGAGTGTATAAATCACAGCGCTCCGTTTGTATTATGGGCTTCCTACACATTATCAAGTGTGATGTCTTAATGCTAGTCTCTAAGACTTCATACAGTTTGAGTTTTAACTCTGTTACCATGTGCTTTCTATCTAATTGGATGCGTTTACTGTGAGAGCTCCCTGGATCTAAACAGAGACTCTGAAGGGCAAACACTGTCAGTGAAAAGTCCTCGTGTCCTGAATTTCATTCCCCCATAGATGTACAATACCTTAATCTTGTTAATTAGCAGGATAAGATTAAATGACCATGATATTAATCAGACTTTTGGCAGAGATTATTTAGCAGGAAGGGAAGAGAGTTAATTATTTTTAAGGTGGTTCCGGTTATTCTCTGAAGACTGCAACCTTTTTAATTGTCAGGTATTCTTTAACAAAACACCTGTTGGCACCATATATTACGTAGTTCATTAATAATTGCAAATCAGCTAGCAGTCTTAAGCAGAATGTGAATGTCTTCTAGTGGTCTAAATTTTAAACTAGGTACATGCTTAAAACAACAATGAATTGCTTTAACTCATATTAAGATTGAATAATAGTAGAAACAATATGAAACCCAATGTTTTGCTTTAGTGTCCATCGGGAAAGACTGATTCATTTCCTCTGTGTCACTGGTGGGCTTCTTAGTCTAGTCTGGCAGAATGGGCAGGTTTTTATTTATTAATTTTGTGATATTAAAAAATTATTTCAGAGATTCTCAAAGCATTAAACAAAATCTCCATTATACCCTCTGTAAATATAAGAGTAGATATAACATAGTAGTTTTTATCTCATTTGCTTGACAGTGTCCCCTTAATAGGTTGACAGAAATCCTGTTGAAAACTTTGATCTTTTGGTTTTGCTGGTCATGCAAGCTTAAGGCTACTATAAATTATTGATACTCTTACTATGATATTGTGTTGTTTAAACCCAAGGTACTGCAGACTGCCTTCCAGCTCTGAAATATATAAAACTTGGATAAGTGATAGATATTAAAGATGATGCTGAGTGTCTGGCACACTTCTTGTCTTCTTGATTGGAACACACAGTACTTTGCAGAATGAGGCCCTAAAAGTTTCAACAGAGTACTAAAAGGACTAAAGTATTTATGTGGTAGATGTATAGAAACATATTTTGGTGTTCATTCTCTATGCCTACATATTCCCCAGGATTTATGATTTTATCCTTCAGCATTTCTCAATGAACAAGTTTATCATAGTGTAAATTAAAAGAGCAGGGTATTTATTTTTTTTTTCCCCACATTTGATAAAATCTGTTACTTAGTATGCTTTAGTACAGTACAAAACAAAATAGAGCAATGAAATCTAAAATACTACGTCAACACATACTGTATGTACAGCTTCATGATAGTTAGCTGTTATTTAAACTTGTAATGATTTTCCATGTCATTTTACATCAGATTTTTGTAAGAAAAAAGGAAAGATGGCTAGTAAGTGAATTGATCTTGGGTCATTGCAGTGGTGAAAACAACTTATTTGCATGATGTTTATTTGCTGTGACTTGTCCATTCCTCCCTTTTCCAAAACCATCTTTATTTTCTCTTAGTTTTTTTGTTTACTTGTATGCTTTTGCTTTACATATTACTTTGAACAATATTTGTCTATACTGATGGAAAAGGTTTAATAAAATAAATGTGTAAAGTATTTTAGCTGTATTGAATCAAAATGTGAATTTGTTATTTCAGTGCCTTATATTCTAGCATGTCTAGTAAAGGAATTATTTCTATAGCTAAAATTAAACTTTATTTGGAGGACCTTTTTTGATTCCTGTTGTTGTAGAGGAAGATGGATAGCACACCTCAGGATCGTGCTGATTATCTGTTTGGTGTTTTCCTATAGTCTCTTATTTTATGTATACATATAATAATTGCTATTGTAAAATCAAGAAAGATACTTATTTTAAACAACAAATAAGAAATACGAATGATCAGGAAGAATGAGTGTAGCTCCCCTTCTTTAGTTGGCAGCTGCTAATCTATTTAGGATTATAGATTTCATTATCATTGAGGTGGTTCAGCATGATGATTAGCAGAAACTTTGTGAATGGATTGTTCTTAGGAAGCAGGATGAGTAAGGAAGGAGCAATAGGGAAGTGTGCAGGACAGCTCAGAAATGGATGGGTTTGTTCAGGAGGCCATATTCATGAATGCTGGCTTTTGCCCCAAGAGTGAAATTGATGATTAATCCCAAAGAAACAAAGCATGTGGCACAAAGGGCTGTAGTGATAGTCATACTCTGATCTGTTTTCCTCTTACAGCTCCTTTCTTAAGTGAGGGAATGATTATATCCATTTCTGGTTTAGAAGAGCTAAAAGAAATGAGCATTAGAAACACAAAGAGGCTTTCCTGACTGCTCAGAGCTTACTCTCCTAGAATATGCTGTAGAGCTGTTGTCTTCTGTAGGAACTCTCTTGTAGTCTCCAAGAGCAAATTTCCACAAAGTTAGCTTTTTTCAAACATTAATGCACTCAAGTGTAACCTTTAACCTGTGAAGCTACTAGAAATTCTAACAGTATAAAATCTTGAGAAAAATATTGTTCAATTCTAAAAAAAAATTGTAGCTACTATTGCTTACAACAGATTATGCTAACAGCACATGTAGCATCTTGAACTACTCAGGTAAAACATTAAACAATGTAATAATGAGTGTTACTAAGCATAAGGTTACATTAGCACACTTGTCATTTTAAACTTTTTGCTAAATTTATTTTTTAGAGCTTCAGTAGTGACTGACAAGGTAGTATTTTAAAATTAATTACCAGGAAAGCAGAATGTATGTCTACAAAATTTCAGCCTTTGTGATGTAATGCACATTCCTGAGTTATGGTTGGCTGGTAAATGAATGTATCTGAAGGACAAAAAGGGCAATTTCAGTAATATTTGAAATTCTGAATTTCTGTAATAACAAGGCAAATCCACCTATTGCAGAAAACCTACTAATCTTGTCTCCATAGAGTTGCCTTTAACAAAGTAATACGTATTGATTTGTTCCCAGTGACAGACTGAACCTGGAACCTTACTTCTGAAACACCTTTTTGCTCAAACATGCAGTTTTGATGCCCATAGACAGCTTATTGCATAATAGCACTAATTTATAGCCATTTGCAGCAGTGTCCCGGTAACACATGATTAGGAAATATATTGAAGCCATGAAATATCAGAAGGGTGACTAAGCAATTTATGAAAATGAATTTGCAAACATCAGAGCAGCTGCCTTAAAAGCATTAAGAAACTGGTCAAGTTGCTATTGTTCATAGCACTAACTTCACTGGTTACAGAATCAGGCCCTGACTGCGAGTGTAGTGTGAGTTTTATTAAATCTAACTTAGGACTAGAAGATTAAGTCAATTCTCTAATATTTATGCACAGTTCCATGTTAATAATTGTGCATAATTAACCAGTGATGAGCTTTGACCTTTTGATTATTTTTACCAGTCACTTAGATGAAGTCATTAATGTTAAGGGGGTTTCAGTTGGCTTGCTCATGTAGAAATATTATTAGAGGGATTTTGTCATGCTTGTTAGGGGTATGTATGTTAGAATTTTTCAGCCTTGCTAAAAGTCCAAACCCAGTTTTGGATGATGACTTGCTTGCCAACATTGTGCTTATACGATGGTGTATTATGCATGTGTACTGCGTGTGTGTGTCTGTCTGTGTGTGTGTCTGTACATGTATATATATAAAGTATATATATACACACACATGCACATATATGTTGCTTTTCCTTCAGTAGGCAATATTGTTTGTTTTGTTTTGTTTTCTCATTAGACCACAGGTTTTGTTTAACTAATTTCTGTTTATGCAAAACTAAACAGAAGTATGCAAATATTTGACATTTCATGTGTAATCACAAACGTTTGCACCCTGCCTGCTCTGTTCAGGGCTATTTTAGTGATGCCTGGAATACGTTTGACTCCCTCATCGTTATTGGCAGCATAGTAGACGTCGTTCTCAGTGAAGCTGATGTGAGTATACCCCAGCTTACTTTCCCCAGTCCCTACTTCTCTTTCTCTGTCTCCCCACTATTTCCATCATCTGGACAAGTCACAGATTTTGATCTGATGTTTCTAAAGTTTGAGTACAGACCAGTCATAGGTCAATTATGTTGATACGGGAAATAAATAGCCTTTTTTTTCTACCAATTTGTTTTAGCTATGAAGGGAAAGATTAGATTGTATAGTGGCACATCAGAGAAGCCTAGAGTGTTTCTGTGTTATAACACTGTCCTTTTCTTCTCTTTTTCTGTGTTTTTCTCTTGCTCTCTTTCTGCTGAATGCTTGTCCTAACAGCACTATTTCACTGATGCATGGAACACTTTTGATGCCTTAATTGTTGTTGGTAGCGTCGTTGATATTGCTATAACAGAAGTTAATGTAAGTAGCAACTGTTCATGCACTAAAAAGTAATTTGTCATCAAGAAATATAGAAAATGTGAACTTTATCCCTCAAAATCCATTTTTAGAAAAGTATGTTTTATCATGGAGTCAAAGACCAAAGCATTGATTGTTTATACAAGCTGTTATTATAAATCTATATACCCGTGTAGTTGCACATGCACACAGCATAGTAAGACAATGAGAACTATGGTCTTTTAAATGTACAGAAAGTATTTAAAAGATTTTATGTATCCAAAAGGAATTAAGCCTCTGTTACCACTTTACTTGAAGCCTAGTGATTTTTGTAGGTAGTTTGACTAAGATATTTCAAGATTCTCCAAGTCTTTTCAGTGGCTCATTTTAAATGTTTTTGTTCCCCCACCCCACGGAAGGTTTTGTTTTTAGAGTGAAGTTAGTATTTTTATCTCAGGAGGCAGCAAAAGAAGGGTACATAGAGAAAGTAAGGCTTCCTATGCTATGGAAAATAGAAGTTTATTTTTTCCCATTCCTTTTAATATTCCCATCCTGTGTAAATCTTTTGAAATTTGAATTACTCTTAAATACTTAGAAATCTCCATCTTTTCTCCAAAATTTTTACAGATGACCACTGTACATATAGGTGTTTGCACAACAGAAACATCGCTTTCCAAGAAAAAAAAAACAGGGAAATACTGATTTTTGCCTGTTTTCTGTCTGACTTGCTGGTTTTAACAAGGAAAGCTGTATCACAAAAATGATAAATAAAAGAAAACAATATACATACCAGTTCTGTAGTAGATATAAAAGTGATTCCTGTACTTACATGTTTCATTAACTAGTCAAAATAAAATTTCAGAGGAAAGTGCCTTTTCCTTCTAATGTTTCTTGAGACCTCAGAAAGGGAGAATAAAGAAAGCGGGACTTGGATCCAGCCCTTGGAAATGCTCAGGGAGTACACAGACTCAGTAGGGGAGGTCAGCGCGGACCATCTGCTGATCTTACCTGTTTCTCATGCAGAGAACTAAGTTATCCAGAAATAGCCATGATGCAAGAGATCCCAAACATTCACATATTTTCCCTGCATCAAAGAAGAGATTAATCAGAGGAGGCTGTAGATATAAATAGTTGCATGGTATACTTTGAAGATATTTAGCTTGCATGTTTTTCTGCAGCTGTCAAAGTTTATGAGCCGGCTAATAACATTCCTTTTCTCTTAAACTTGTTTCAGTAAGGTACTTGCTAGACACCTTTTTTTTGCTCCAGTGGATTTTATTACTTACCCAAATGGTTTCTTTTCAGTTGGGATATTTAATATGTATAATCTTTCAAAAGACTTCTTAATTTGAGTAAATATTCTCTAGTGGTGAATATTTAAGTTGCAATATCTCTGTCATATTTTGGGGAAGCAAATCCATCTTGTGGCTCTCACTGTCATTTAATTTAAACCATTTTTTTGAGAAAACGTGTTTTAAAATTTATTTTCCAAAGTGGTTCATGTCAGGAACCCAATTCTTAGGATCACCTGCCTCCAATCAATAGCAGAAATTATATCCTTTACTCCATTTAGACAGTACCTTGATTTTGGAGGTGTGAATACCAATAAAGTTGCCCGGGAACATGGAATAGAAATTGTATTTGAAAAAATGACCAGTTCCAGGCATTCCAGGATGAGGTAAAAAAAAAAAAAAAGAAAATGCATAATTCTCAAGTAAGATCTGTCTAGAAGACAGCGTGGGCTTTCAGTGCTTTGTTAAGATAAGGAGAGCACCTACTAGGAGCTTGGATTTGTCAGCCTTGTCTTGACTGAGGCTGTGATTTGATGAGGTTTTCTTATGGCATCTCTGTGATCTTATGCAGTCCTTGCCTGCAGCCCTTCTTACCCCCTTGGTTACATTAGCTGTGCTTCCAGAAGGGTCTGAGGACCTCACAGTTGGCTGAATAAGGTGCTGAGAACAAAGTACTGGCGAAAGTATGGGTCATGGTATGGCAGAAATGAGTGGATAAGACTGCTGCCAAAGGAAATGCTTCTTATAATGTGCCCATACGGGTCTCCCCTCAGAGCGTATTAGCATTGGCACAAACAGCAGTTATCGGCAGTAGCTGCTGTTGAGAAACAGTGATGTACCTAGGTTTTAATCTTTGATTCTAGTCTATTTCACAAGCACACTAATACCTATTATAAATGCATTTCAACCAAATACAGAAAACAAGTGTATTCTTTTTATATATATATTTTAATTTTTTTTAAGATGGCAGAATTTTTCAAGTGTGCAGAGAGTTTTTTAGCCCTCATTAAAGACTTCAAGCTTCTTTATAAAGCTGCAAATTCTACACTGCCATCTCAAAGAATAAATGCAATCAAAATAATTTTAAGGCTGATTCATCCTAAAATTCCTTCCTGATATTATGTTAAACTATGAGAATCTCACAACTGACTGTATTACTGGAAAGAAAAATGGAGGAGTGATGGGATAACATGGGAGCAGAAGGACCTTAGCCTGACCCTTAGATTTCAGAATGATTTTGCTCAGTTGTCAGCGGGCGATGGATCTTTCTGTCTGCGAACTGAAGGAACCCGAGCTGACAGGGAGGGTTAGCACAGAACTGCATTGTCCCATTGAGACATTTCTCAAAGTATAATTACAATTCATAGAGCATATTTTGAAAAGCTGCCTCTAATTTGCTTTTTTGTTTGTTTGGGATTTTTTTTTCCCCCAGACGAGTTTGGGTTTAGACTTTCAGCTCAGGTATTTACAGTTTAGCAACTATTTCCATTCACAGTAGTACTGGTGTAGATGAATGCAATATCTGAGGAGCATAAAAAGGCCAATCATTTAGAATAGAGAAAAACTTCAAAATGTATTGATTGTGAAGAGATTGAAAAATAACTCAAATGTAATTCCATGACTATGGAAGATGTCCCTATATTTAATGCTGTATGAACAAAGTTAATTTAACAGCGTTACTTGTAACTGATCACTGCTGAGCTTTCAGCTGTGAAGATCAATGTCATTTTAGTAATTCACACAGTTTTCTTGAAAATATCCTGAGGTTCAAGTAGTGATCTTCAGGAAAAGTATAAACCACAGTTAAGAACTAGCACTGTCATTTCTTAGTTTTTCATGCTGTACTCACTAGAGAAAAAAGGCTCATCTTCGATGTCTTCTAGTACTTCACAGCAGACTATTTGTGTACTAAGTGTTGTCTGTTTCTGGTCTTTTCCACTGTTTTTGTGCTTTGTGCAAGTTGTTAATGTTGTACAGTTTCAATATATTTCTTGGCTTGATTTCCCATTTTCAACATGAAATAGTGAATACTGCAGGAGAATTTCTTAAATTTTTAAATTACTTTTATTGGTTTGATTTTATTGAATTATTCCTACTTCACTAGTTTTGTGCAAGTTCCTATATTTCAAACTCAGTATTTTATAATCTTCTTAATATTTTTTGGCATTCTGAACTGTGCCATTCCACCTGTACTTTTTATCTGACACTGACAGTGATCCTGGAAAATCTACGTCTCTGCTAAGATGCTAACAAAATTTTGTTTTCAATGGGTTCAAGCACGATTGAAATAGCACCTGTGAAAATTTCCACTATTGAAACTTCTTAAACTGAGGAAGCTCAGCCTCGTTAAGAGAGGTGACCTGAAGTGGTGTAAATTGGTAGCACTAATGTCAAATCTGATCTTGTTGCAGTTGTAACTGCACAAGTACAGCCATCTTAATTAAATCTAAAATAATGAACTCAGCGTGAATATTCTTACAGGTTTGCATGTGTAATTGTCTCATGCTATGGAAACAACTCAGCATCATTCTGATAGTCTACTTGTGTACATTTAGACATCCAAAGGCCAGCAAATTCTTCTAGTATATAACATGTTTGTATTTGACCCATTTTTTTCAAGAGTGGGTTGGACTTTCTAGTTACACATCACCTTGATTTCACTATTAAATTTTGGAAATTAAATGTAATCTCTTTATTTTGTTGTTGCTTTTCTTATTTTTTTAATGTTTTTAATATGGTGCCCTGAGGCTGCTTCTTCTGAACCAGTAACCTCCCATTCACATACAGTCCAAGAAATCAGTATTTTGAATATTTTCGGCACCTGTGGAAATCAGTGTTTAATGTGTTCAGCAATTTACAGGACTGTTTAGCATCCTCATGGACTGAATGAGTCACCAACTCCAGAAATGAAGCACCTCAGAGCAACATATATGTTGGCAATACACTATTTTCTATGATTGCTTTTTTAATTTACACTGTCATTTTATATCCCTTCCTGTAACCAGTTCTTTTATGAACCTAATTGGTTTTCATGTTCATTTTATTTTTAGAAATTTTTAGAGGCAAGTATATATAAGTAAATATGGTATCGCAATAAAAAAAATTAAAAGCACTACTAAAACCTATATAATTACTTTTGGGTTTTGTAACTTTTTGTTTTCAAAAATTTCACATGACATGCAAGATTTTGTGTGGTCATAAAAATGGTTCCTTTTCTATTGAAAAAGCAGAGTAGTTATTGTGAGGCACAAGATGTGGTCAGTCCATCCTGGGAGGTGGACATACAGAACTTAAGAAATTGGGAGATAAATAAATTGGACATAAATTCTGAATAAGTAAGTCCTTAAATGGAAATAACAGGCAAGTTTCAGTCTGGCCTGACTGCATAGAAATTACCTCACTTATTAGCTCAGAAACCATTTGGATGACTAGCACTGGATGACTTAGAGGAATGATCACATTGTTACAGTAGTAGTCACAAAAGTTTTAATTCACAGCTTTTAAGTTTCTTTTACCATTCATGTGATGCCAAAATGTCAAGAAAATAATGGAGTATTCAATTCCCTCTTCTTTTGTATAAATGTTTAACGCAGTCCCTATGGGACTAATCTTATGCTTGAAGGAAAATTCAGGTTCAAGTTCTTTGCTGAAATAGGGTCTAAAGGAACAGTATTCATAACTTTCTCCTCAGCCCTGCAAGAAAACCTATTTGTCTTGACTACCCACTGTAAACACATGAGGTTTATTCAGTCCTCACACTACCATAACAATTAACAGTGGTTAGTAGCAACGTTGTACATCAGAAAATTCTCTCGCAAGACCAGAATTGGATGTTCTGCCATTTGGCAACAAGGAGCACCATTATTACTGTTTCAGCACTGTGCAGTGTGTAACGTTGACCTGCGAACAGTGGGATGCTTTTTCCATTTTCTAGACTGCTAGCAAAGTGTCTACTGGCAGGGCTGGTGCTGATTTTTACATAGATGCCCATGCACCCGGTAGCTGGAGGGACAGCTGATCTCACTTGTGCAGGAGTGGATTAAAAACCTCATATCCGCTGCCTGTCAGAGATTCTAGATTCCAGTTCTGAACAAAAGCACTGCAATTCAATTTGAATCCTACTTTATAATGCTTCAATATCATATGTTAGAACTTAGTTTTTGTTGCTAGTAATTAATGTTTTTGAATACTGTTAATACATTTTGTAGACTTTTGCAAATGTATCCCTTTAAGCTTAAGGATAGGACAGAAAAACACATTCTCATTTGGCTTTGCTATCATGAACATGGTGGCTTCTTGCAATATGAAATCTATACTGTTTCCATATTAAATATTGTAACACAGAAGAAAATTTCTGAGCTGCTTTCATGAAGGTATTAGTTCTAGTAATTTACTTTATTGAACAACTGAATATTTGTTATCATAATACCCTGTGCCATCAACATGTTATGAACTATAGAGTTTTAAACACATCTTTTACAAGAGAAAAGATACTTTTTTTATCTACTCTTGTGTTCTTCACTTCAATTCAAAATTTTTACTAAATTATTAAAATGGACATTTGGTTCACATTGAACAGGGAGTATAAAAAGCACTGCTAAGACTATGAAGAAAATTACTTGTTACCACATTTATTTGAATTCCAGTAATTACTCCCTGAATAAATAATATATGTATATGCGTACATGCGCACAGACACGCATATGCTACGCATTCCTGAAGATATTTTGGCAACCTGAATGTTTTCTTATACATGTTATTGTCATCCTATGTATTTGTCAGTCAAATGTTTCCTTCTATATTTGTAATGACAATGACAATGACATCATCATTATGTGTTTATTTGTTCTGGCATACTCTCTAACCCTTTGGCACAATCTCTGAAAAAAAAGAAAAAAAAAAAAAAGAAGCATTTGACCAACACCGTGTACTCATGTCCACTGGTTTTCACCATGTTTGTTTTTTCTTAAACACAGTTTTACAGTTTGCTTCCAATGCATGACGCAATCTGTTTCACACTGTTCACAGTTTCAACATTGAAGCTTTTTTCAGTTAGGATGTTTATTTCAAACTTTTGTTGCAATATGAAGAGTGTAATAAGTTACTGTTTAGGAAATGTGCTAAATTTTTCATAAGCATCAATAAATACTTGTCCAAAATTGGTAGCAGGTTGCTAACGTTTTAAGTACTGAGTCAAATGTAGGTTGATCATTTTTTAATATTTTTTGAGGATTGGGATTGTTTAGGAAAGAAAGCTTCTGTGTTGAACTTCAATTAAGAAAGAAAAATCTTATGTTCTGACTTACTTGAAGTATTTAAGAATTGTCTTAATATTACATAGTTATGCAATGCTTTGCTGAACTAGGCGCTCAGTGTAGCTGGTACACAGCTGACAGAAAAGATAGAATTATTACTCCAGCCTGTGTCCTCTTCTACCTCATTGCCATGTACCTGTTAGCCAGGCAGCAGAAGCTGTTGATTTATTCCAGCTGTGCCCATTACCAGACTTCTAGCAGTGATCCCAGAAGCAGATCTGTCATCTTAAGAATCACATTGTCCCAAAATGTGAGGGGACAAAAAAGGGGACAAAGAAAAATAATGGTAATGACCAGACAGTGCCCAAGGGTTTGTGACATTAGTATTGGAATAACTGGTAGAAGGTGAGGGGAAAGAGGAGGTTATAGGTACATTGCCTCACCACAGGAAATATTTTTCTTTGCATTCTTGTCAGCAGCCATCATCCAAAGAGATTCTCTCTGATCAACCTGCCCCACTACTCAGTCTCGAGTCTATTATAACACTTTCCCTATATATACATAACATGCCATCTACTTTTGTGTGTACATGTCAAGTCATAATACCAAAGTTGCAATTAAGAGTCTTTGCTTGGGTAGTACATGTTTCATCCTCATCTGTAGGAAGCAGACATTTTCTGTTACTGTCCATCTGTCTGTTCTTGTTACTGAAGGTTGATACCTAATCTTAGTTTCCCATATTTTAGTATTACTTCATGCTGGATGCACACGCATAAATGTTAACTAACTTGTCTCTTAGATGAGTGTTTTCTCTATAAATAAGTATGGATAATTATTTCTTTGTGGTATGTCACTATTTTAGCTTAGTTATCATTAGTATTAATAATATGAACCAAGCTGCTATATTAGAGGGCGATGCCAGAGAAGGTAAAAAATTAGATACGCTCACTTTAAAATGTCAGGACCCTAAACACTTGGCCAGTGATGGGCAGAAGTAGAGTATTTTAAGCTCCAGTAAAAAAAGTAATCCTCTGGTGTCAGGAGTTTGCTTTCACTGTTTGTTTCTAGCATCTGTCTCCACCTTGGTACTTTTGTGCAATTCACTTTTTCCTTTTTCATTCCTGGCCAGCTCTTTTCAAGTGTCCCTAATTTATAATCTCTTTCATATGACATCCCAACACTTTACAGCAGCAGTAGATCAGCCATCAGAAACAGGCATCTAGGACTGCTTAGACCAAAGAAACTGAGAGAGTGATTTATGAGAGAATTGTATGGTACACACACAAGTGTGTGGTGCATACACAAATACATTTAGTGCCATTCAGATGAAAAAAATGTGGGAGGATTTTGCACTTATCATTCCATAGCACTTGCAGTAGAACTGTTCACATAGTTTTGGTAATCTGATCTCTGGCTGCATTTTCAAAAGTGAGACTTAAGTAATTATTAAGGTAGTTATATATAGAAAAAGGTTTTTTGATGATTTCCCTTTGTGAGTTTTTTGTTTTTGTAACCAAACCATAATGCATACTTACTTTTTCTTTTGAAAGCACTTACATAAAAACCTGTAGGATTAAAATATCCTTTTTCTGTTCTTATCTATCCCATTCCATATTACTATCCTAATGCTCTTCCTAGCATATTTGGGACCAAATCCATCTCTTATAAAAGCTAGTAGGGAAAACCTCCCAAATGCAAACCCTAGTATTTTACTTCATTTTTTTTTTAGTGTCAATTTGTGGTGATACTGTAATTTAATCCATTATGTATCTGTCAAATTCTTAATTTAATTTTTGATGATACAAAATACTGAATGCTAATGAAGTAATTTTCTCACTGATTAAGACAGTATCAAGCTCAGCATGAGTCATTCACCAGAGATTAATTTGAAATTTCAGGCTTCATTGGCAGAAGGTATAATGAAAGCCTTTTTCTTTAAAAGTTCCAGATAAAAAGGATTTGGTTTTTTTCCTCTGTATGAAAAAGTCAATAGCAATATGGGTCTGTATGCATTAGTACAGGTTTGTGATTGATGTAGGTAGACAGCTTTGCAAGATGGTTTCCATGTCTTGTGATATTTATGATGTTTGTGATTATGAATTTCAATATTTTTTGATGGTTTTATTTCAACTTTTAATGCAGCAACTGTCTTTCCTTGGTAGCGTATTTTTTTGTGTACCAAACCTAGATGTTACAGCTGATTTTACAAATACTCTGCTTATTGAAGTCTAATGAGGACATCTGGGTTTTGGTTAATATTAATGCATCAATTTAGTAATGATCCCTTAAGCAGTTTTAAAACTTTGTTTTGGAAAATAACGTTATCCTGGCAGGGCAGTAATGTATGCAGACGTAGATTGCGTGTAGTGCAACAAACAGTTATTTTTACCTCATTTTCCCTTTGTGGTACCTTTCTCTTATATATGTTTTGCAAAAAAGTAATAGACAAAGCAAATATTGTAATACTTTTTTAATATTTAAAACAAGTATTTTAATACTTTAACAAAGTACTACCTATTACTGATTTTTTACCATAGCGTTTGTATAATACACTGCTGGTATTTTCAGGAGATTCAGCTTCTATCTTTTTCCTTCCTTCTCCCCAAGTTTTATCCTTGGTAACAGAAATACTTGAGATTTTACTCTGTGAAGCATGGTATTGAGCATCTCTGATGCATCCACAGTGTGTTGGAAGCGGCACTGAGGAGGCATCATGGTTGTTGCCACTCTATATGACAATAATTGTTGAAAGGTGCCCCTTTAAAAGGTGGATATTTTAGACAAAAGAGCAAGACCTATCACTTGGATCTAACATTCAGAATCCCATTTGTTCTAGTGCTGTAAATGTTTTTAAAGATGCTTCTGTTCAGTTTTGGAAGAAGCTGCAGTGAATCTGTCAGTGCTCAAGCAAGCACAGAATGCTGGCCCTTTAAGCTTTGCTAGCTGCTTTGCTGTGTCTGACCATTTAGGACATTGAGACAGTTTCTCCAAAGACAGACAGAGACATCGTAAAGAGAGAAGTGAGTTTCTTCTTCACAAGACACAGTTTGTGAACAAGTTAGTTTGTGCCTCTCTCCTCCTGGTACCTCCTTAGAGTTGTACAGATCTGTTCCAAAAGGATCAAATCCTGAAGCCTTTTCGCCATGCCTGGTCCTGTTACATCAGCTCAGGTATGAGTACTTTGTAGACAGTGAGAGAGTACAAGTATTGCCTTCTCATTTGCACCTCCATGGGAGGATTAGGCTTTGTGTCACTGTGCTAAAAATGTTTGTCACTTTGGCAGAGTAAAAATCTATACTTGGTAAGCACTGCAGAACCCAGTGTTCATCACAGAGTTAACTCAAGTGAATTACTTTGCTTTAAGGGAGCTTCCAATGTGATATAAAACACAATATAGTTAGATTCCAGTGATGGAGTAATTAACCTTCAAAAAGACCACACCAGAAAAAGGACCTTCAAAGGCTGCTTTGAACCCAAAGCTCAGTTCTTGAGTTTTGCTTAGGCTTACTGCTGCAGTTTCATACAACCTGTGGAAGTTGATGGCTAATTTTATTTGGTTTACTTGGGAGCAGATACTTTATTTTGTATTTACTTTCTCTTTAGTCTTTTAAAACATGTTTATACTAGCAGATTTGAGTATGAGTCAGCCAACAATGTTTTAGTATGAGTCAGCAAACATGAAATGTTAAAGTGAAGGTTTTAATAAGGGTTATGAATGTTTTGTTCAGGAAGTACATTGAGTTGAAAGATATTAATTTACATGTAGAAATGAAAAATGTCCTTCTTTCTGTTTATCTTTTATTTGATTTTAATATTTGATGTTCTTAATTTCTTAAAGCCAAAGCCAACTGAAACAGTCACAACTGATGAGTCTGGGGTAAGATTAGTAAACTGACCCCAGTGGTTTTACCTCTACTTGAGTTTATTCTTTTTACCATGTCTATATTCCACCAATTTTTTTTTAATGTATTTTTCATAACTGTCTTACTACAAAGGTGTTATGCAGTGGTTTGTATTCATTGTCAATGTACTATTGAAGTCTGCTACAAACAAACCCAATATGATCCTTATTAACAAACCAGAAAACTTGGAAATGCATGTGATGTGTGAAGCATTTCTACAGGTCCTGTGTTTTTAGCATGTAATTTTTCCTTTCATGTCATGCTTTTCAAGGTGAAAAGGCCCTCAAGATGCATTTTCAAATCTTACCTCTTCCACCTTTGCATTGATGTTGTTTTTCTGAAAGTGTTTCATGTTTGAATTTGTATTTGGTTTGACTTCTCCATGATGCTCTTCAGAACTCTGAAGACAGCGCTAGAATCTCCATCACTTTTTTCCGTCTCTTCCGGGTGATGAGGTTGGTGAAACTGCTTAGCAGAGGAGAAGGAATCAGAACCTTACTGTGGACATTTATTAAGTCATTTCAGGTTAGCAACATTTATTTAAATTTGCTTTATAATTATTGCCATTTATACACCAAATTTTATGATGCAATACCCTGTAAAGTCCAAAAACCTTTTCTTTTGAAGTTCCTCCTATCAATAATGACATATTTAAATATATTTGCATGCTAATGCCAAAAGAAACTTCATTGGTTACTTTAGTGAGTCCAAGGGTCATTCTTTGTCATTTAATATTAGCTGTTACCATGAGATTTCTATGGTACTTCATTAAAAAATATCTGGTATGTCTAAACTGGATAGGACAGTTTAGACATACAGGTCTTATCCTTCCACACATTTTGTAAGATGACAAGAAAAGATTGATTTGATTTATTTTTTTAATATCAGACTGATTTCCTAAGTGTAACAAACAGATATTTGATTCCATGCTCCTGCAAACTCTGAATGTGAAGTTAATGGAACTCTTATAAGTGTATAGAAGCAAGTATCTTTGTGTTGTCAGAATCAGTAATGAAAATAAAATTAAAAGCTGCTAAAGATGATTTTTTTCCCCCTTGATTTTTGGCAGAAATAATTTAAAATATAATGAAGCTTGTGTTCATTGTATGAGGCAGAATATTAAGAGTGACAGGTAATAACATTTTAAGCACTTGCATAGGAAGAAAAACCTTGGAAAAGCCTGTTTTGTGCAGAGAAAGTATTTTTGTAAGTGGAAATCGAAATTATGGTGTGAAATTATTAAAAGACAATGCACCTGTTCCATTTCTAGGCTCTGCCTTACGTTGCTCTTCTGATAGCCATGCTGTTCTTCATCTATGCTGTCATAGGAATGCAGGTAATTAGAGATTCTTTTTTTTTTTTTTCAGCATTAAATGAAAGTACAGTGTTTGCTATGAGAAGTGTTTGCTAAAATGCTCATTCAAACATTCCTTTGAAGGTAGTGCTATATATAAGGTAGAGCTTTCAGAGTAACATAAAAATCTTTCTTGTAGCAATGATTTTGGTAGTCAGAAAATCCAAAAAGATGCTAGAGAAGAGCTTGTTGTGAATTTGTAGTATACTGGTTTGCTGAAAGGAGCTGCTCTTCTTCCACATGCTGTGAAATTTATTCCTATGCATGAGTGTATGGCTTTTTTTAACTGTAGGCATGTTTTGGGAATCGAACATTAAAACTCCAGGGTTTGTGTGGGTTTTTTGTTTTGTTTGTTTGTATATTTGTGTGTTTTGGGTTTTTTGGGTTGTTTTTTTTTTTGTAAGTCTTTCCCGTAGAAAAAGAATAGAACTGGGTAAAGAGTCCAGCTAAGATTTAGGCACAGCTGAGCCTGTGGTTAATCAAGGGTTCAATTTATCTACAAGATCTACAAGAACAGAAAGGCTTTTACTTAAAATGTAATATGTAGTATTGGGATGAAGGTGCCTCTCCTCACATTAGCAGAAGTGATGTGAAGGCCAAACAGGTTCTCTAGTCTTAACTGGAGGTAGCTAGACAGGAGAAACCTGCCAGGAAACTGTTCCTGAAGTTCATACGACTGGACCGTTTCTAGTGGTAGGATGGGATAGCTATTTGAGAGGGCACTGTACAGACTGCAGGAAACCAGCAAATAAAGGCACTGAGCATGGAGCTGTGATTGGGAGTGTGGTTTGAATTGCATGGTAGTGTCTGTGCCCCATATGAGATCTAGCACCTGAGGAGCATGGCTGGATGACCATCAACACTTTGGCAGAAGCTTCTGCTAGGAATCCTGAATTTGGGCATTGTTCCCTAAAAACTTTACAGATGTTTTCTTTTGTTCTCAAAGTTGTAACATTCTTCACATCAACACTGAGGGAGGTCCTAATTAAACGAAATGAGAAGAAATATGCTGTGGAGAGTAGATTTACTTCTTGGCTGTTTCTCTTCATCATTTATCTGAGAGTAACGTAATGTCCTGACAGTCCAGCAGCATGTATACAGAGCACAGTGGTGTTAATCTCACTAAAATAAGTAACAGCTTTCACTGAGTTGCAAGAGAATAGAAATGTATTATATAGTGGAAAAAGAATGGTCTTGTGGCCAAGTTCAGAAGAACTGAACTTATTTCCATCTCTAGCAGAGATAGGATGTATTTGTGAATGTTTTTCATACATACTGAAACAAGTTTAGACTGCAAGGGCCACAGCTTCTGACAGTACAGGTCACTAGGATGAAAGTCAAAATTCTGGTTTATTGTAGGTATTTGGAAAAGTGGCCATGAGGGACAACAATCAAATAAACAGAAACAACAATTTTCAGACTTTCCCCCAAGCTGTGCTTCTGCTTTTCAGGTGAGTAAACCTTAACCCTTACCTAATACATCCCATTTCATTGACCTAATTGTCTGTAGCTCTTCTACCATGGATTTGTTCAAAATGTGTTTCCAAGTGAGAAGCAGTTTAGCATAACAAGCACATACTCTCTATGGTTGTATGCTGAGTGTCCACTTACAGAGCAGGGTTCTGTTCAGGTGATACAGACTTAAACTCATGACAGCTATTGTGAAACATCTTATTTGTGGAATAATTATCTTTAGATAGAACCCAAACACAGTCAGCCCTATATTGCTGTGTAGATGTTAGGGATGGTGAAAAAGACTGTGCCCTTACTGTAAGTTTGAGAAACATGGCTTGCATAACAGTTTGACAAAAATGAAAGGTTGTTGCAGAGTTAAAGAAATAAATTGTTCTTTACTTTTGCTGAAGAGGTGACAAGAAGTAGAGTGTGTAACTTGTAGAAGGGAACCAGATGAGCAGTAAGCAAAACTTTGTGATAGCAAACGTAGCTAAAACTTGATGTAACAGGATTTTGGAATCTCCATTATTAGAGGGCTGAAGAAGAGGGTAAACATTTGAGAGGAGTGCTTCAAAGTGTCCTGGAGCAAGGAGACAAATCGACATGGGAGAGGGATGCCTCTAAAGATGGCAGCCTCTCTTGCCTGTGATTCTGTAACTCCACTTGGCTCTTATGCATTGTTACTAACCCGGCTGGCAAAACTGGCGGGTCATTCCTTACCTGAGATGAAGGGCATCACACAATGAGATCTAAGTCACTTTATGCATATAAAGACTTTTGCCTTAGAAACTGGGTAATGAAGATGGCCAAAACCATCATAAATAAGTAGTTGTCTTTTAAATATTTGAAATCACACATCTGTATGCAGGTTTTACCCAGCTATGCAAAAAATGCAATAGTGGAAGTTGGAGACAAGCATTTCTTCAACCATGCTGAGGAAAAAGCAATTCATCTTTTACAAATAGATACTTTCAACTTTTATGACAGATTTTTCATACACAACACCACTTTCATATGTAGCATCTACACTACAATAAGCATTTAACTTCTACATCACAGTTGGGTTCAAATTTTTACATGCAATTCTTTGTGGGGCCATTAGTCTACCTTATAAAACCTATCTGCAATGTCAGATCTATGCTTGTAATTTCTGAAACACTCTCTGCATTTTTTTAATTGGTTCCTGCTCTGAAAAGTTCACAATCTGTCTTCATGTTTGTGCATGTACAGCTCCAAGCATTTTGCCAGACCCTAACAAATTAATACATATTTAATCCATTTTGATCAAGTAACGTGAATTTATCTCTGTGGCCTTATAAAGGTGTGCAACTGGAGAAGCCTGGCAGGAAATCATGCTGGCATGTTTGCCTGGAAAACGCTGTGATCCAGAATCCGATTATAATCCAGGGGAAGAATACACATGTGGAAGCAATTTTGCCATTATTTATTTTATCAGTTTTTACATGCTTTGTGCATTTTTGGTGAGTCTGAATTGTGTTTATTAACACAGATGAGCTTTGGCATTTTGACTTTCTTCCAAACTCAAGAGAGTACTGTGTTCAGTGAAAATTCCATATCTGAAATATTTTTGCAAGGTTATAGTTTTCTCTGTACCTAAACCCTGCATCTTATACTGATTTTTATGATGAGGGTGGTAAGACACTAGAACAGATTGTCCAGAGAGCTGGTTGATGCCCCGACCTTGGAAACATTATAGGTCAGATTGAACAGGGCTCTGAGCAACCTGATCTAGTTGAAAATGTGCCAGCCCACTGCAGGGGGTTTGGACTAGGTGCTCTTTAAAGTTCCCTTTCAACCCAAACCATTCTATGATTCTAAATTCTCATGTGCAAGATGTTCTTACTACATGTATGCAGGAGTGATTGGTTGCACATTTGAAAGCTAACTTAACAGTCTTTTAATCAGCTATTGTTTCATGCATTTCTCGATAATATAATGAAATATTCATTAATAATATATTAAAAAAAATAATTCCTTTGCCTTACTAGTAAAGTATTATTTAAACTTGGATTCATGTCTCTACAAGTGCGCTCAAACTGTGGCACATGAGATGTGAACAATAACCTTTCTTCCCAATCCATGGCATAATTTGCTCTAAAGTAATCTTTGAAAAATGTTTTTCCTTATTGCAGCTGTGTGGTCTAAGCCGATTGATTTGTTCTATTTGCAGTACTGGTCTTGCAAAAGGAAAGTGGTCAAACAGAATTCTGTGAACTAATGTAAACGTTCATGTTGTGCTGTTCTGTGTCATCATCTCTGTTAACAAAACACATGCAAAATTCTTACAGTCATGACACTGAATCCTATTAATACAAAACCTGTTTCCTGAGATCTACATCAAATATGTGTAGTGGATCAAATTTTTTGATTTGATGTAGTGGGATCAGTCAAATCAAGAAAGAGAAAACAGAAACCTGTTACAACCTGTGTCAAAGACTTAGTGCTCTAAGATAGAACCACACTCTTGTCATGTTAATTGATAGAATTCCGGTTAGTTAAACGTTTAGCAAATATTTTCTGTGATATTTGGTTATATCTGTAAAAAATAATTTGAGATCAGGTTTTTTGTTTGAATTCTTAACCTGCCACCTTAGGTAATTATTTTATTTATTAAATGTTTTTTTTACATTTCAAAATAATTAAGACAGATTGTTCTTAATTACTTTTTTAGATTATAAACTTATTTGTTGCTGTCATTATGGATAACTTTGATTATTTGACGCGTGACTGGTCTATTCTGGGTCCCCATCATTTGGATGAGTTCAAAAGGATATGGTCAGAATATGACCCTGAAGCAAAGTAAGTCAGGTCATTTCTCTGTTAAGATCTACGTGGTAAAAAAAATAAAAGCAGAGCATAGTATATTCTTTGGGAATGGGTGTATGTTTGGTAACTGATGTGTGTGTTGATTGTAGGGGAAGGATAAAGCATCTTGATGTGGTTACATTACTGAGACGCATTCAGCCACCACTTGGTTTTGGCAAATTATGCCCTCACCGAGTGGCTTGCAAGGTAGGTTTTACCCTGTTTTCTTTCTAGCTTTCTCTCACAGTTCATTCAAGTCTGTCTATGTATGTGTTACCTATGCACAGTAATTCTCTTTGTTCACAAGGTCTCCCTCACTCTCAATTTTTCCCCATTTTTTGCAGGCTTAACTTAAACCAGCAAAATTAGTGTCATTTCTTTCCATGCAGTCATTTGAGCAGTTATCACCAATGTAAAATTCATAACAGAGCATCAAAATAAAGGGATCTGTCTATGAATCTATCATTAGTCTATTGTTGTCACTTATATGAACTACCTTACCCCATTTCTGGTGACCCAATGTCACACATAAGACTACTTCAGCTCAGTGACTTCCCTGATTTCTCTGCAGTCCCAGGGAGAAGAGGGTGGTAGTTTACTTTAATTGACACTTAAATTTTGATACTGTGCTTTTACTGTCACATTTATGAGGTTTGCTGCATATGAAACATGAAAATGAGATTGACGATGGGGACTGTAAGATGATAAACGAAACTAAAGTGAATAAGAGTGTGCAATACACTTTGTAGCAGTGAAAGAGAAGACTGAAAATTAAAGGGAATATAAGGTGATGTAGAATTTGTCAGGCACAATACGTATTTTAAGTGAGGTTTAGCTGTGTTTTAATACAAAAGTTGAAAAGCAACATAAAGGAGATGAATAATTAAATTATTTGAGTACTTCAGACTATGGATATTGTGAGTTTAGCAATTTCAGTAGGAATAAGATCAAGTCTTTTAATTAAAAGATTGTTACAACAGCACTGTCATTTAGATTTCTTTTATATCTGCTTTATAAATAAGTTGACATACAAAACACTGGGTTCAAATGGAGCTCCTCAAAGCATACTTAAAGCAAACCTATATATATATGTTAAGATAAATTATCCAATTGAGTTGAATAACTTTTAAACTAGATTAGAAGTCCAAGTCAAACACTGGAAAACAACTTTGATAGATGAAATAATGTTCTTATGGACAGGGTCACAGTGATACTGCTTTGAAAAGTGAACTCTCCAGTGCAGAGAAGGACTAATCCTGAGAGGGAAGCCCCTTTCACACTAATTCAGTGTAGACAGCATTAGAGATGCACAGCCTCACTGAAGAATTACCTGAGAAATTAATCAGCTTATACGAGACAGATGTGGCCCTGTGGTTCTTTGTGGAGCATGAAGATGGAGGAACCCATGGGAAACCTGGAATATGACTGCAACTGGGGTGCATGCTTGTAAATAACTTCATCTGTCCTTAATACCTGTATAGTGTGACTTACAGCCAGAGCCAAGGACTTCAGTGTTTGCATATTAACTCAATAAATAGTTGATGAAAACTAATGGACAATTTTAACTTTTCTATAAGCACGCATGTGATTAATATCAGAAAGAAGCGATACTGGGTGGTTATTGTACGCAGCTGGGATGGAAGACTCAACTTTTTTGGAACACAATTTTTATGCCTCTCAGTGGATGTTATTCTTTGATTACATAAGCTTTTCAGAAATGAACACTACAGGAGGTTTTTTCCAAACAAAGCCACATCAAAATTTGTTTTCCTTTTCTCATTTACAGAGGTTAGTGGCCATGAATATGCCACTAAACAGTGATGGAACCGTCATGTTCAATGCTACTTTGTTTGCTCTGGTTAGGACTGCTCTAAAGATAAAAACGGAAGGTAAGGTTCTTAACTGTAAAGCCTTTACTGCACTTGTCAGATACAATAAGGAAAAGCTACAATTTATTCATTTTGTTGGACGTGCTTTGGTCTCACTGCATTTTGTTTGCTTTTGGATCATGGGTTATATTCAGAAAATGAAAAGGACACTGAGGCCAGAGCCCAAGAAATGACAGAAATTATTATGTTTTTTATCTGGTCATTGTAGCAGTGGCATAACAGGAGTTCTACTGCAAGGAGTGAATGAATTCCCTTTTCTATCCAACCAAGATGCTCCTTCCTCACTACTCTTTTACTTGGAGCCTTGGATCCCACATTGGTGCAACTGCAAGTTTGCACACTTGAAAGCAACATCCCCAGTCTGGTCAGGGCCAGTTCTGACTGGGTTGAATGGATTTGTGGCCTTTCCATCATAGAGGGAAAGCTTTGAAAGATAGTAACATGTTTCAAAGAATTTTGCTTTCTATTCTCATATATTTTTAACTTATAATATTTTCCTACTTTCTGTTTCATGTCTTCTGCCATGCTCAGCAGAATTTGAGTTCTGTGCTAATAACGAACTGATTACATTAAGCCCCCTCAGGCACTGCTGTGGCTTAGGTGAGCACTGGGTTAGATGAAAAACTGCACAGTAGTCAGTTGCCTGAACTCTCAAGCCTTTACAAGTGGGTAATTACTATGATTAAGCAAATGAAGGCTCAGCTTTAGATCAAGGAAGAAGTGGCTTGCAAAGAGCAGTTCATCACACTCTGCACAATTTAGGTGGAAGTTATTAAGCATTGACAGAGGAGACCCAAGATCTTAAATTACTGTAGACCTCTGCAGTAATCCAGAGACTTATTTGAAAGCCCCAAGAGCTCCCTGTCTTACACCCTATCTTCTCTTCAGTTGTTGTATTATCATCTTCTACTTCTTGTAGCTTAGGCTTGCTGCAATGCATCCTTATCACTGTCTTTATTTGTATACAGCTAATTAAGGACCATTCATTGCAGCTGCTTGAAACGTAATTGCCATCTCCCGTTTTTCTATTTCATTGCCACAGGTAATCTAGAGCAAGCAAATGAAGAACTTAGAGCAGTTATAAAGAAAATATGGAAGAAAACAAGCATGAAATTACTTGACCAAGTTGTCCCTCCAGCTGGCGGTCAGTCTGACACACTTGACAATATGCTATTCTCTGTGCTTTTTAGTCTTTCTAGATTGTTAGGAACCAAAGATATAAAATTACTAAGTTGTGCAATTATAATGTCATTAAAGGACAACAAACAATACCAAATAAATACCACTATGCTAGGTAATACATATAGGAATGATAAGTACAACTTCCTTAGATCAGAAAGAGAGAGAGGAAAATGTTACGTTTATTTTCTTGCTTGAATAAAACCACCTTTATTAGACTTAAATCCAGTTTTGATTTCAAGTCATTCAGAAAAAAGCCCTAAACTTAGTTTGATTTCAATGCATTGAGCAAAATAACATTTTGTACTAATGAAGCTTGACAATGTACACTACATTATAGCTTATATCCCTGTATATGTTGAATACTTCTGGGAGAAAACTAAAAAGTTTACTTGCCAGCTTAATGATATTTCTTCTGCTAAATTAATAAAGGAAGAGGCTAAATTATCTCAGTTACACTAGTTTACACCAGAGCAGTTCCATGGTCAATGGCAAATGGAAATGGTTCAGATTTATGCCAGTATAACTGAGATATGAATATGGCCCATGTGGAGAGATACATAAATTCTAATGACACCAATATGATTATGAGAACTACAAGGCACGTATATTATTTGTTTCTACGTGCTGTAAAATGACGTGTCGGGTATTTGTTATATTTCTCTTTTTAAATATATATATTCTAATCTATATATTTAGCCTTTTTCAATATATACATTTTTATTAATATGCTCTAGCGTAGGTTTAGGTGACTGGTTTTTCCTTGCTTTTTCAAGTTTTAAAGGTGCAGGATCTGTTGCACTGTCACCCACACCCAGGATGTATTTATCTAGACATCCGATGCCTAGATCCATTGTAATCATCTGGTATTTCTTGTAGTTTACTGTACTTCTGTAGTGTTACGGCAGCTTTCAAGACTGCTGAGACTCAGGTTTGGAAGCAGACTCAAGATCGCAGGCCTGCTGGTGGTGGTGGAGGCTGATCCCTTTCAGAAGGTGACACTCTGAGTCCCCAGGGAGAGGAGCATGCTGGCTGCGCTGCTCTGCAGCATGACCCAGGAAACAGCATTAGCTTTGTCGCTGGAGGGAGCCACTTGCTGTTGGTGTGGTGACTGCCAGATAATTGTGGGGATGAAGGCAAAAATCTAGCAAATTTGACTATCCAAAGGGGAACTGATACTGCACATTTAAAACAACTTTTTGTGTTCAACTTTGTTGTTTTTAGCCTTACACCTAAGTGCTTGCATGGCATAGATGAATTGCTTTGTTATTGTTGTAACTATGTGCTTGAGCTTTTTCTGCAGCCTCTGTTCCTTTCAACTATGAGTCTTTCCGAATATTCTGAAGCAATTCTGTTTTAGGGTGGTGGCATGGAATTAGTGTTGCCTCTTGCCAACTTTATTCCCCTACATTTTTTAATTGAAATAGAGATGCATGCTTCAGAATAGCGAGCTGTGCCTGCCTAAATCGATCTGACAAAGAATCTGTAACAATTACATTCCTAGAACTAATCTTACATAGTACCTCACTGTTAACTTCAGCTTCATTTCATTGCTGAATATAAGCTGTATATTTATTTTCAGCTATACTAAAATTCATTGCTAATATTTATTCTGCAAACGTAGCTCTTCAGTGTAGCTAGAAGGCTGAAAACCTGGATCACTTCTCAAGTTATAGGGAACAGTATGGCTTCCACAACCCTATAAATAAGAACATATTGGGAAGTCCTTAAGACTGACAAATTTTTATTTCATCTTGGTTTGTTTCTTTGTGGATCTTGTTGTGACTTACCTGAAAATGTAAAACATTATAACCCACCTAGAAAAAAGAGGAGTATAGCTATTTTACATTCATATGCTGTAGGAGTGTAAAATAACCTAGTGCACAGTAGAGATTAGTTTCTATTTATCCTTAATATTAACAGAAAATTGTATATGACAATAACACCAGTGACAGCTGATAATAACAGTCTGCTAGGTGACAGGAAATTCTCTTCAATATAAACCAGCAAAGCATCCAAATTCAATGCTAAAACCACTTGTGCTTAAAAGCATTGTATGGTCTAGTTTATAATGTTTTTCTCCAGTATTTCTTTTGCTGGTACTACTGAATGCAAGGTCCTTCATGTGCTTGTGACCGTGCCTCCAGAACACAAATAAAATAATTATTTGCAGTGCAGAATGAAAATAATAAGTATATAATTTTTTCTGGAATTATAAATAAATGCATTGAAAATGAACCGTTATTTAATCAGTACCAAAAAAATTAACTCAGTACTGTAACTTAATTAAGCTGTTAATAGTAATACATTTTCAGTACAGAAAAATGAAACTGCTTTACAAAAACAGAGAATGTCAGTGAAATGGTTGAGAGTATGAATGATTTAACATTCTTAACAGACTAGAGAGTAAGAGAAACCCGTGCAACTCACTACAGATTCACTTATGTTTTCTAAACTCCCCAGTCTTCACCTGCAAGCCCATTTAATCCTGCCTAATAGTTTTTGCCTTCTGCCAGAAACTTCCTACAGAAATTATTCCTTTTGCTGTCACTAATTGTAGTCATAGATTTGTCTAGTCTGTGGTCAGTTATGCTTAGCTGCCTCCCTATACCTGTCGATATCTGGCTATATGTGTGTTACTCAAAAAACAAAGTCAAGGATGGCTCCCCTTGGCCAGGCTTCAGTTCTTGCGTGCACCTGTCTGCAGTACAACTGACTGTGCCTGTGAAGTACACACGCGTCTCGTTTGTACGTAGGGACTTTGGCATGCACAATTCAGCAAACTGGCAATGCGTTCATCTGATATGCTTATAAAAAAATGATGCATGTCCAGAGTGATCAGTAAGGGCCCTTCATTTCTGCCTACTGAGACTTTGCAGGTATAGTCATCTCAGGTACAGTCAGTAGTCGTGCAATGTCATAGCCTGACTTGAGATGTGCTCTAAATGCAACTCATAGTAGTATATGTTTTATCAAGTCTGTCACTTCTATGTGCTTGTTCTTTCTGGGAGTCATTTGGTATATAACTTCCTTAAAAGTTTTGTTCAAATAGTTGAAATGAAATAGTATGAAAGATGGGGAAAGGCTTAGCTGGGGAGTTTAACCAAACTGCTACATTGCAGATAATGGATTCAGCTAAAATAAGGAAGGCAAATTTAGATTAGGTGCTTTGTAAGAGATCTCTTTCTAATACAAAACACCATCAGTCTCCTGAGGAGCTGCCAAGGGAGATTACAGATGAACATCAAAGAAAATTCACAAAAAGTTTAGAAGATAGTTCTGTGGAGTCATTTAAATAGCATTTTACTCCTGAGACTGAATCTGTAGCTTTTCTTGGGAGCCATGGAGTTCCTGCAGCACCTCAGAGGGCTTGGACCTTTGAAGAGCTGTCAGTATTTGGCAGAGCAGTCTCTTTAATGTGCTATTTCCTGCAACAGACTGGTCTCCCAACCAAGATATTATAAAGCAATTATTGTAATTATTATTGCTTTGATACATTTAAAGACAAAATGCTGGGAGAATACATCCCTGGTGCATTATTACTGGAATTAAAGCTGTTGTACTTTCTCACATGCATACAGCCCGTGAGAGGAACTTATTTTGAATGGTAGGGGATTCATTTTGAGACAAATTTGATTACAGAGGTAAAAATGTGCTCAAATATTATAATACATGGATTGGATTTCCCCACCCTTTTTATTGAAGGAAGAGCAAGTCACAAAAAGAAACAAAAGTTATATTTAAATTAGCAAAAGCTGTCCTATTACCAGTAAAAATACTATTAGAAATACTATCATTAGTGAGATACACTGGGACATATTATAATTGATAAAATGAAGATACAAGGAGACTCATATAATCAAATGTTAATGTATGATGCTGCAATATATGGCAGTCAATTGGAGAATTTGCTTGACAATCAGAGAAAAAGCTTGCTGAACACGTGTTTACAAAAAAACCAAACTCAAACACAAAGCAAAACCAAAAACCAAACTCAAGTCTATCCTAAAGCTCCATTGGAGAGTTAAAATATGGAGAAAACGAATGACATAAAACTAAAGAAAAATCTATACCTTCTGACAAAGGTGTTTTAAAATGCATTTGGGCACATTAGTTTTTCTGTGTTTAGTCAGGTCACAACTGTACAGAGTAACCCAAATCCTCAGAAGTACTGTCTGTCCTAGCAAGAGTACTTAACTGCCCATCAGGATGTGGGCCCTAACAGTGGAGAGTTCTTTGATGCCTAATCCACACCACCCCTCCTTTATGTATGGCACTAGCCAACTAATAACCATGTTACAAATAACTATCTCAAGATACTGAAAAATAATCAAGATATTAGGCAACAGCAGAAAGGGAAATAGCTAACTTCATACCAGATAACTGTAGGGCGAAAAAAAAAGTGTGTGAAACAAAAGCAATGTTTTTGAATAGAAAACTATGCCTAGTTTTCTGGCAAGCAGTCAGACTTGCACAGCTGAATGATTCAATGGGACTCGTAAAACAGGCACATGCATTCTTAACATGCTGTGAACCAGGTGATTTCAATACCCCTGAAAGTACCTGCCTTTGAACTTAGAAAATTTTGAAATTTGGATTTGAGTCACAACCAACAGTGACTGTGAAATTGCTAGTTTCATTGCGCCTCCTGTTCGCGTATCTTTCAAATTGTGCTAAACTAACTGATGAAAATTATTTTCCTTTCTATCAGCATTGCAGAGCTGATACAGTACACTAGTGTGGGAAAGTGCCATGCTGTTTCATATTTACTATTATCATTATCACCTATCTACAACCACATTTTCATTTAATCAAGAGTCTCACAGAAAATATGTGAAATTGTACCCCCTGTGGGATTTTCTCAGAGTCTAGAATCTGTCTTATTGGGTGACAATAAGACAGCAAAATATACAGCCCAACGTGAGCATCTGGGACACAAATAAAATTCCAACTGGAAGATGCTCAGGTGTCACAGCGAGGACATGACACCAATAAAAAAATGTGCATAGCAAGGCAGGCTGTAGAAGTTGTCAAAGTCCTTATACAATGGTATACATCGAATAAGCAAATTTGGTTCAGCAGTGGAGAAAAGGAGACCTGTTGTAAGCAGGACTTTTTTGTTTTTGTTATTTTTATAGAGTCACTCTTATGAACATAAATGTATCTAAGTCATAATAGCTTTTATTTTACTCCATATATTCCAAGTAGCTAAACGCAGTCTTTCAGCTTCTATGCATATACAAACATGTTTATGGTTTTGTTAGAAGCTTCCATGAATTTAGGAATACATGAGACTTGAAGTATTGTGTTCTCTTCTTTATTATGGATGAGTTCAGTTAACTGACTGAGCCTAAACTGCTTGCGAAAACATTGCTTTTAAGCTATTACAGGTTTCACTGTTGTAAGCTGAAAGCATAGTACCTATTGCACCCATCACATCTTTCCCCCTAAATCAGGTATGAGTGTACAGGCTATTGATAAATGTGCTGACTTGGGAGAGATCTGTCTGGTCTGTTCGTTTAGATGATGAGGTAACCGTGGGGAAGTTCTATGCCACCTTCCTGATACAGGACTACTTTAGGAAATTCAAGAAACGCAAAGAACAAGGACTGGTGGGGAAATATCCTGCGAAGAATACCACGATTGCTCTGCAGGTGATTTTGTTTTACATTTTTAACTAACCCTTTTGTGAGCTTACTTGACATAGCAGGTAGATGAATATTGATGATTGTGCAGTGCTGCAAGGATTTTATTTAGCTGGGACACTTTTGGCCCTTATTCGTCAGAAAAGTAAAAAGTAATCCTGCTATTCTGTCTGTAACAAGGTAAGTGCAAAAAGTTACTCTCTGTGGATTACACAAACAGTAACGATGGTTATAAAATGTCTTAGCAAGTCCAGTTGATATATCACGGTCTAAAGTTGCTGATGTAAACTCAGGTAAATGAAGTTCTGAGCTATCATTTCCTTTTACTTTCTGTTTTGCTTTAACTCTTTAATTTCTTGTTTTCCCACAATGCTATAAACCAGTTCTCAGATAACTTCCCAATATGCATTACCTCACAGTAAAAAGGTTTTTATGTGGTATCCTTTTTCTTCTTGATGCTCATTGTTCTTTTTCTTTTCCACTTATGATTACTGGTGAATTTCCTATCAGTATTTTTTAATGTTTGCAGGTTTTGCACTTCACATTCACCAGTTTATTTTCTAGGAAGTAGTATTAGCATACTACATTAATGTCATGTACTTCTGTCTGTCTCTTAAAACAAGCTATCAGATGGAAGCCAGGACAATAGATTTGGCCATCTGCCTCTCAACAGGCCTGCAGCAAGCAGTGCCTAGAGTACATGGGATCAAAAGGGTGTATTCTGAAAACTTCTGTCCAGTGACACCCTTTGTTTTATGAACTTTGAAAGAGGCAAATGGAAGACTGTCGTCAAATAATTCCAGACATCATACACTGCACCATTTTTATTGGATTGGGACTTCTGAATTTTGGTCAATGCTGAGTAGATTGCTACAAACTATAAAGATGTTTATTCTGATAGCTTTTTATTCTGATGTCAAAATTTAGGAATATGTCATGAAAAATCCTTTCTAAAAAGGAGTAATGTGTTAACCTGATTCAGATACTCTTTTCTTAAAAATCATACTGGTTTGTACTTTAATCTAGCAGAATGATTTTTGCTGTTTTACGTGAGTAATTTGGGTCATTCCTAGTTCCTAAGAATGTCTCTGCTGGCAGCTCTGACACACATTCTGTTCTCAGTCACCGTAAGCATAAGAGGTGCAACAGGCAGAGAAAGGCTCATCACAGATCTTGCTGTTGATGTGTGAGCATGCGGCTTGCCAGGACAGTATGATCTGTTTCTGCAGATCATGAGATTGTAGACCAAGGAAGGCAGACTAACTGAGGAGCATGTGTAAAAATACTGGGTTTAGAAGATGTTATATTTAGAGAGAAGCAAAAAGGATTTAATTTTGAAGTAGATGTTAATTTTGGCAGTAGATATAACTAAAAATCAATGACACCTTAATTTTACCCTTCTCCCAAATGTATTTTCTGTAATTTGCAATTCAATAGATAAAAGCATTTTATGTGTGCATTACATTGCCATAAAAATGTTTTCCAGCATTTTACAGCCAAATTACTACAGCAGAATTTACTTTAACAAGCCTATTATCACACTTGAACCAGTTATTAGTGTATATTTGTCAATAAAATACTAAGTTTCAAGAAACTTTTATCATCTTTTGGCTTTCGAAGAATGCAAGGGATGTAATTTTTTCTTACTTTTAAAGACTATTTGGTTATATATAGTCACATAGTTCTGGAAAAGCAGTTTTGAGTTTGAGGTGGTTCAATGGATTGAGGAAATAATTATTAGAGTTCTTATGCTTTCTGCATTAATGCTTTACTTAACCCTGCTTTTTTACATACACAACTCTTGCATCCTTAATTACTTCTAGATAAAGTTATGATGCTAACATCCTCAATTTAATTTCAAGTACTGTTTGAAAAATTAGAACTAATGAAAGAAGTTTTCTCTTGCTTCAGGTTCTTCCTTGACTATATTGCTCTATGAAGTTCTTTAGTGGGAAAACTAACAAAGCTTTAAAAGCACTTATTTAAGGATTATTTTTTCTTCCCCTTCTTTTTAGTCTACTTGAATATCTCTCTCTGCAAGGTAGTCCTTAATTTGATAAAGTTTCTTAGCAATGTCTCTTTGACTATGCAGGTGGCTCTTTCTCAGTGTACTGGTAGTGTAACAAGCTAAACTAGAGAAAGAATAGGAAAACTGATAGTGGTTAGTGGACAGACATTTACTTCTGTAAGGGACTTAATTCAACTGTGCCCAGCATTTATCAGACTCTTCCAGGCACTGTAGTGCAAGGAGTGGCTGTGGCTGCTTCAGGGCACAGTGCAGAAGCCATAGAATTAGCAGCTTCTGAATTAACAGCAGAATAAGCACATAATACCTTTTTTTTTTTTTTTTGGTGGGTTTTTTTTTGTCATTAAGTCTTTAGGAGTTTTAACACATGAAACTGTGAAACTTAAATCCCTTGCCTGAACTTTTATTTGGTTGCATGAGACCAAAACTTCTGTGCTCTGTCAAGAGAATGTCACTGGCAGCCCCCTCACTATTTTGGGTCCAAAACCTCAATTCAACTGGAAAAAAGAAAGCAGCTTCTGATACTGGGTTTAAGAAATACTTGGGGAGGGAGAAGTAACAATGAAAGTTCAGGCTGAGAATGTAGATTAGAATGGAGCTCCCTGAAAAACTCGATTTGCTTTGTTAGTGCTAGAGCTTGCAGCAGGCAGGAATTCCTCTTCTTAGTTCACAGTAATTGCTACAGGGCGGGTTATATTCTGTAAAGCTCAGTTTTTCCTCAAGGATGCAGTATATGCTGTTAGCCTAACACAGGCTTCTGTTCAGGTACATGTAGTCAGAGAAGAGGAAGGAAGCACTCTAGAAAGCAAAGTGGGTCTCCAGCAATTATGTGCTCAGGCTATTCAGTAATGTCTTTTTGCCGTGAAGCTTCTAACTCCTTCTCACTCAGGAAAGAACACTTGAAACTGTAACCAAGAGCCGTTTGTCTAAACTTGCACATTGCCACCAAAACCAAAAAAGAAGTAGCAATATCCCTTGGAACTACAACAGTCTTGTCTTTCGCAGATCCAAAAGGGAACAAAAGAAAGTGGTTTTGAAATAACAGGTGACCCATTCATGTTGGCTATCTAGTCATTTTTGTGGTGTTACACATGCTCCTTGGACATGGGAAAAAATATCCCTTAAGGCTCACAGTGCCTTTCTAATGCTATTAGCTGATACACATGCAGTGAGAACAAATATATTTTCTGGGTGAAATCAGGACAAAATTATTTTTGTAGCAGTAATTCAGGAGATGTCATTTTGTAGTGGTGGAAATTTGTATTGAGCCAAATGGCAGTCACATTGTCAGTAAAATACATGATAAGTGAAGCATGAACAAGTTTAATTACTTTCATCTAGCACTTAGAGTGAATGAATTAATTTGACACTATTTGTCCTAGGGAAAATAATTACTGTAAACTACATAACGTTTGCATCTATATTTCACATTTATTTACACGTAACCTTCTTTGTTGATACATACAAATAAAAGTTAAAGGATATTTCCCTTCACAAGTACACAAAAGCACTAATTCATTGAGCTGAACTTGATTTTGGGAACATGTTTCAGACTAAACTAATTGTGCTTTTCTCTCTTTACAAATTTAAGTAATATCAACCCTGCAGTAAACAGTAAAAGAAAAAAGCCCCTCTAGTAGGCATCAGCTGAGGGGTTAATAAATGTTTCAAGTTCAATTTAATTGTGCTCCCATGTTCATGTTGTGTTCACAGCAAGGCTTAGCTTGAAGGGTGCCTGGGTTTGACCGAAAGCACAGAGCTTTTGTGTAGTTGTAGAGCAGTGCACTCAGTTTCAACATTAGAAGATGAGCTCTGTGAAGATGAATAACACTGGGGAATCGAGACTTGACTACTATGTCTCTTATGTTCACTGCTATAGCGTAGGTCTATTTTTTTTAGCTATTTTTCTGCATGCTTATTTTCTGATTTCTATAGTTCTTGCCTTGTATTCTGTTCATACTAACCTCTGTTTATTTTTATGTTGTGTCATTGCAGCTTTGAGATTTTTTGGTTCTTTTTTGTTTTCCTTGCTATTAAATAAGCAGGTAGTAAACCCATGTTTGTTATCTACAGATTTAATGGTTTATACGAACATTTTTAGAGCCATAGGCTTTCAGTATTCTGAAGCTCTGAAGATTGAAGTATTTATAATTCATGTTTATACTTTATTTCAGATGTAGTGAGTTTATATAGCAATATAAATATAGATAGTTTTTCTAAAATCTGTGAAGCAGTGATTATAAGTGTCTCTTCCATTTCCTGCTATCACCACAAGATCTCTCAAAAGAGGGAGTATTGTATATTTTACATGACTTGAAATAGTGTAGGTGATAGTAAATCCCCCCCCCATTTGAATAAGGGTATTGTGCTTGCATTTCTTAAACTAAGCTTAAACTGAATTTATGTGTAGGTTGCACCATAGCTCAAAATGGATGTGGGCTGAGTTTAGATATAGGGAAAATTATCTTTTTGTAGTTACAATATTTATAAGCACTGAAATGATTTTCTAAAAGTCATGACTTTGAAACCCTGCATTATACACAAATTTCTTAATATAAGACATGTATCTAAAGTGGTCTTACTGTTTTATACATAACATAGATGTGGGAAATTGATTTAAAATCTATTTGGCACTTGTTAAAAGTAGTCTTTTTGAAATGTTTAACTGTTTAACTTTTAAATGTTTTAATGTTTTGGCATGAGGTGCTTTTCAAGCATCTTTAAATTTATCTCTCTCTAAATGACCAATTCAGAAATACAATTATTAGTCCTATGACATTTTTTCTTATTGAGGGACTCCTATAGTTCTATTATTTCAGCATTTGAAAGCACGTGTGTGTCTTCTCAATGCTGTGTCAGAGACAGGGGCATCATTAATTGTCTCTCGAGATGCTATTTAGGACACAGCGCTAGTGCATTAGTGCCTTGTGCTATCTTGAAAACCTTGCAGGTGCTGTAATGCATCAAAGCCCAGCTGCACAGAATTAGCCTGTTAATTTTAAGTCATCTTGTGCATTTACGGGAAAGCCTATTCAAAGACGTGCTTGGGGTTATTATGTAATTATGTTGTTCGGCTCAGTGTGTCACTGGTTTGATAAACACCCATTGGACTGATGAGTCTCATCTTTCTCATGCCTACAAGGCAAAAATTAAGCAAGGAGGGCATAAAAAAATTAATTTTGGAGAGGTGTCTGACTAAGAAATAACTTGTGTTTACAAACTTCTAGTGAAGTCTCTAGAATAGGATTAGAGGCAATCAAACACAGTAACATTAAGATCTTTTCTTTCTCTACTTCAAGGAAACAAAAACAAAATAGAAGAACCTGAGTAGGAACAACAGATGTCCTCTTGCACAACAGCATGAATAATTCAATGATGTAGTATTGATCAATGTTATCTGTACGGAACTGGTGCCTAAATACATCTCTTGCATGTTTTATCTGTTCCATTACAGGCCATTTTATCTTCCAGTGTCTTTGAAGACAAAATTTGCTAAAAAAGGTACAGGGTAAATGCACATAAAGATTAACACCCATTGGAGGGGGAGTTAAACAAAAAAAAAAAGGTTTTTTTTCCAGTGACAGATACATTAGGCAAAAACATTTGTGTATAGCAAATAATAATACTAGTCTATTTTTTTCAGCTATTTTTCTGCATGCTTATTTTCTGATTTCCATAGTTCTTGCATTGTATTCTGTTCATACTAACTTCCCTTTTTTATGTTGTGTCATAGTAGCTTTGAGGTTTTTGGTTCTTTTTGGTTTTCCTTTCTATTAAATAAGCAGGTAGTGAGCGTGAAATGCAAGTGACTGAATGTTAATGACTGAATACAAAAATATAATAGTAATCCTCTGCTAAATAAAACTGCCTTTGACTCTGCTAAACAAGAAGCCTTTGGTCATCTACTTTGAAATCTGCACCTTTAAGTGTACGAATTTACTTCCCTCTAGTGCCTTACAGAATGATGACATTAGCAGACATGCTTGTCTTGTCTTGACTATCTAATTAACATAAGAAGTGGGAGAAAGCATGATTTATTCATGAAAAGTATATTTTATGTAACTTGCTAGTAAATGATTTTTAGAGCCTTGTTCAATTATAGCGTAACTCTCAAAGTTTATCCCTGAAGAAGAAAATGCAATTGCCAAACATACGTAGCTAATATGACTAGTCAAGGGCTGTTTTGGGGAAGGGAAATAACAGTATGAGTGAAATCCGAAGAGGAGCTTATAGTAAATTTACAGTTAGATAAAAAGCTTTTTGGTTCATCACTTCCCAGGTTCTGATTGCCCACACTGCATGAATATTGTTTTCCTCCCCATAAAACCAGCTATTTCCATTCTGAGCTGAAACGTGACTACAATGCTGTCATGTACTCCAGGGAATGTCTGTGTTGGGCAGTGTGAATGGGACAAAGCCACATTTGGTGCCCTCCAAGGTCCTTTAGCTGCCTCTGGATCTCTGGAACACATAGAATTCTCTACTTCATGCCACCTCAGGGCAAGTAACATGCAATAGAAGCACAGCTCTGATGGGCTGCAACAGCCCTCACATCTGCATTAAAAAAATGCAGAAAAATAATAAATCAGGCTTATAGGTCATAATCAAAATTGTCTTAAGTGCTGTGCATGATTTTTAGTCATGTAATTTTAGTAAAGGGATAAACAGATCTTTGATTTCTTCTGAACCTGGGAGGGGAAAAAAAAAAGACTTGGGAAGAACAAGACTGTAGTTTTTTTGCTTTGAACCATTACAGAGTTAAACTAGGAAAAATACCTCCTTTTTGAAGTAAGGTGTGTAGAAAAGCACTGAATTCTTGGCTCTGAGTATGATTTCTGTTTCCCTCTAATGTGCAGGTCTGTCCTTGGTACTTTCAGCATTATCTCTCTTCCTAAAGCTTGCTTGGGGTAGCAGGCTTGAGAGGAATATGAACAGATATATGCTGATGTCCATGCTACTCTAGCTATGTGGTTTTCTGTCCTAGCCTGAAGCTTTAAATCAAAATCTGCCTATCACAGTGCAGTGCAAATGAGTTGGGATTATTTTACTGCTTCCTTTTCCATCTGAGCTCTGCTAAAACTGCTGTTGCTATAGCAAAGATCTCCTTATGTTTTCTTGGTGGACACAGGCTGCAAACATGTTTTTAACATTTAATATACATCTCATTGAAATGCATTTTATTGTAGTTCTTGCTGATTACTTATACTTTATTATAAGATTAACTTTATTTCCATAGGGTTCCATAAACATCAGTGGTCTTTCAGTCACCATCTACAGTGTGATGACAAAGACATGATCCCCTCAACAGGGTTGTGCTGGAATAGAAGCCTTTTATTAATGAGAGACATAGAATAGGATGCATCCTCTATGGATGTCGGAACACAAAACCTCCTTAACTGTCCTTTAATATAAATGAACACACCTGTAATTAAAGAATAAAAAAGAATTTTGTTTCCTAATGTATTATGATATTGTCATTGATTTAGGCAGGACTAAGGACACTTCATGATATTGGCCCTGAAATACGCCGAGCTATATCCTGTGACTTGCAAGATGATGAACCAGAGGAAAACAATCCAGAGGAGGAGGAAGATGTTTATAAAGTAATGTCAGAACACATCTATGTGAATTGTTTTATCATATAACATGAGATTACAGAATAAGTTTATCCCTGAATATGGAAGAATAATAAAAATTTTAAATCCCCTCAAATCAGCACAATATAAGTATTTTATAAATCAGTGTATTTTATATATATCTGTAGAAATGGTATTAATCAGGACACTTGCATCTCATCATAAATTTAGCAAGCAGTTTCTGCAGGATGATTCTGCTGCCCCTGATTCTTACTCATTAGTTCTTATTTTTTTCTTAAGCAAATCCTAAGAAAAGGTATGAACTGTGACATCTCAAATTTTGATAGTGGCAAGGTTTAAACTGGAACTGTCTTAACTTCTGCAGTGGTAGATAAGAAGAAGAGAATTAAATTCTGTGCAGCCAGACCACAACAGACACAGAACTTTGTTTTAAAATGAATGCCTGAAATTACACAGGGACCAACTAAATATAAATGCCATTTCTAATTTCCTGTGAGGGATATCAATAAGAACCAATCTGAAAAAGAGATTAGTTTTCCTCATTTACACTTTAGATATTCAGTCTAATGGTGAACATGTAAATTTGGTGTTCAGGAGCAATCTGCAAACCATTTGTCAGCCAGCAAGAAAACTCAATTTTTCACAAGCATTTCAGAAGAAGCAGATGTAAAAACATCCTTCTGAAGTAATTATGTCAGAAGCTCCATAGCTTGCTATTGTCCTTTGCAAAAAAGGAGGATGTGGCACTGGAGACAGTGCCATAGCTGCCATCAGTAGATGCATTTCTCTGCCAACCATCATTGCCTCCTGTCTTCCCTAGATTGAGCTTCAAGACAGACTGCTGTCATCCAAGACCCACACCTGGCTAGACAGGGAGGCTACATAATCTGGGTCAGATGTAAAAGAGAGCTGCATGTCATAGTCATAATTTAGCACTTCATTCTCTCTTTCACCATCCATTACACTCTCAGGGCTGATAAAGAGTTACTACTCTTTCTTGTACATTGTAAGAAGAAAGAATGGAAGCACTGAAGCTTAATGTTACCAACTTGAGATATGCTTGCAAGCTGTTGCATGGCACTCCATCCTGTCTGAGTGACGCCTGTTGCAAACTGATGCTCTGGGAGAATAGGAGAGAATTCCACCAAAGTGTTCTCAAAAATTAAGCAGACACCTCCCTTTCTGAGGAAGTTGGTGCATGTTCATGTACGGGAATCTGGGTTTCTCCTGTGTAATAAAATGTGGAGAAAGCTGGATATCACATTTAGTTGTACAGAAAAAGAACGATCACAGCATAATGTTGATTTGACTCTGAAATGCAAATATTGTCATTATCACAATCATATCTCTATCACTTCAGGAGATCCCATCCAAAGCATCATAAAATTAGAAAGAAAAATCACAGATTATTTGAGTTGCTACTTTTGTTTGCATGTAGGAGAGAAAAGATTTTGCAATCAAAATTATGTTCTGCAAGGTATCTGATGTAATTTTTTCTTTCTCTTCCCCTAAAACAGAGGAATGGTGCCCTCTTTGGCAACCACATAAACCATATTAGCAGTGACAGACGAGATTCGTTTCAACAGATCAACACCACACACCGTCCCTTACATGTTCAGCGGCCTTCAATTCCATCTGCAAGTGATACTGAGAAAAATATATATCCTCAGGCAGGAAATTCTGTATACCACAATCATCATAATCACAATTCAGTAGGAAAGCAAGTTCCAAACTCAACAAATGCCAATCTAAATAATGCCAACGTGTCCAAAGTTCATGGGAAACACACAAATTTTGGAAATCGTGAGCATAGATCTGAAAATGGTTATCGTTCATACTCCAGAACTGATCATGAAAAACGTAGGAGGCCAAGCAGTAGAAGGTAAACCTACAAATATGTATTTGCTTTTAAATAAATTTATATATTATATACCCTAAGAAAATTTATGCTACGTGAAGCGTACATAAAGATACGTTCGTATAGTTAGCTTCATTTCCTTTGCCTACTGATGTATGTAATGTTTAAAATATAGCTCTGATGTATGGGAAATGTATATAACTTCAATAAGGTTTGAAAGCAGCAGTTTTCTTAAAAGTGAAATTATTACTTACAGCACAGACTCTGTAATCACCAATTAATTTCTCTAAACTTCCTAATTTTAAAATACCTTTCTCCTTCTTTTCGTGGCTTGCCTGGATAGAACCCGTTACTATGAAACATATATTAGGTGAGTTGATATTATTTGACATAATTGAAGAGGTCAAAGTAGTTTCTTTACTTTTCTTCTTATTCTGCAGTACAATTTTCAGAACTGACTGTATGGCAGCACATAAGCTGAAAAACTTAAGTGACAGTTTCTAAGTCAAATTTTATGCTTCCTGTTCTAAACTGATAAACTGGTAAAGTTCAAAATTATTCAAGCTCTTTTAAAAGTCTGGACAGGTTTATGCAGTTTTCAGTAGACAAAAATCACACCTAATGATAGCCCTTGTTTGAAATTGACTTGCAAAGACTGGAAAAATACTGGCTCTAGCTTTGATAAATATTAATGTGTTCCATTTACAGGGGACCCAAAATCTTTCCCGGTCTTCTGTCTGAATATTTTCTAAGACAACTTTTAAAAATAGGATATATTTTGTTATTTGAAGTGCATTGCTAAATGTCACATCCGTTTCCAATTTTTCTTGTAAAATTTTTCCGTAAGTGCTACTTAATATTTTAGCCATTTGGCAAACTTCAGACATTTGAGAGAAGCTGTTTCTTCAAAGTACTCTGAATTTATATTTTGTAAAAATGTCTTAAATGTATTTGACTCCACTGAGCATCTCCATATTAGTTATTTTAATGGGGATGAAAATCAAGGGAAGTCATCTTTTTGAAACAGATAAAATAGCCATGTGCTGAACTGTAGTTCTATGTAATTTACTATACCACCACATTCTGATAACAGGAGAGTTGTTAATGCTTGTATTTTATTCTTGAAAGTATGTTGAAAGAACTGTATATAAAATATAGATAATTTATATAAATATATAAAAATAAGTATTTGCTGCTTACAGATCTGATTCTGGTGATGGGCGTCGACCTACTATTTGTCGTGAAGAACGTGAAGATCAAGATTATTGCAATGATGATCATTATTTGGCAGAGCAGGAATATTTTAGTGGAGAAGAATATTACGAGGAAGACAGTATGCTGTCAGGAAGCAGGTGAAGTTATCTGTTAAACTGTGAAAAATAGTTCAATAAATTAGTTATATATCTGTAAAGACTTCACTAAGCACACTTATACTGAAAACTCCTTAGTGAAGTTAATGCTCTGCAACTGCTGGCAAGGGAAATGGTGAATAGGAATAGCATGTGTACCACAGATCTTTCATTTTTGGTATCGTGTGCCAACTCCAGCAAAACTTCTGTACCAAATTTAAAGGAAACAATAAAGCTTCTATGGACCAAGTATAAACTGGACAGTGCATAACCAAAGCACCTCATTTATAAATAAAATTTCACATGCAATAGAAATAGAATCAACCTCAGATAGAGGAACCTTTAAAAATAGTTTATTTTTCTTTTAATTTAACTTAATGGAAGGTGAAACTGGTAAATTATGGACTGAGATCATAAGGTAGTGCTAGCTGGACCAGTAAAGAATTGGATCACTTCCTTTTGAAAATTCTCATTCGACATTTTTATTATTAATCCTCTTCTTGGCACCATTTTTTTCTCCTTAGAACAAATGCTTAACACTGCCATAGTTGCTCTGGCCCTTAAAAGTTTTGAATAGATGTTTTTTAAGGTTTATTCATAAGCTTCCTAATTAAAAAAAAAACAAACATGCCTTTTTCCCAAATATCTTGTAATTTTTTTCAATTCATAATATTTGTTTTCTTGTTATGTCATAGCAAGGCACATTCATTTGCAAGACTTTGTGTCATCTTCCTTACAATAGCTATGTTTCCCTTCTTCTGAATAAATTCAATAATTTCTCAGAAATATTCTTCACTTCTGTCAATAAATTTTTAAGTCCAGCTCAGAAGCAGAGGAATTTCTTGTTATTTTATCTTAGATCCATCAGTGCATATGCACAAGTGCCAGGCTTAATTCTCCTTCTCCTCTTCTGTCTCTCATTGCCACCTGAATTCTGGCAAGACTGGTACCCTAATACACATCTTGTTGGTTTACATGAAAGCTAAGATTTACATGACAGCTAAATTTTACAGAATTGAGGTCACTAATTTTTTTTGTGATAATTACTATCAAATAACACCCTTCTAAGATTTGATTTTCAACAAGAGAAGTATCTGGAATGTAAAAGGTGTAATTCCATTCTCAGAGTTTCTGTGCTCTACACACTACCCAGGGTTCACAAGAGAGCACAGCAGTAGAACAGTTGTTTTGTTTTGGTTTTAAGCAATATACAACCGAAGTCCTATGTTTTAGCCTTCATTGGTAAGAATAGTGTCATTGAAAATATAATTTGATTAAGATTTCACCAGAGAATTTACTATGTAACTATACTAATACTAAAGTGGATGCTCGCTATCTCAAAATCAGTTAGTATACAGACACTGGATATTTTAATTGAGTCGTGTAATTATATAATGTCATGTTTGGTTATCTTGCTGGGAAAGAATAGATTTGAAAATCTTCTGTAAGAAATCTAATAGGTGAATTTACAGCAACAGACTGAAATATCATTTTCTTTATTGTATTTTAAATGCAGGCATGTATATGATTACCACTGTAGATATCACTGCCACGACTCAGATTTTGAGAGACCAAAAGGTTACCATCACCCACATGGGTTTTTTGAGGAAGATGATTCACAGATCTGTTATGATACAAAAAGATCTCCTAGGAGACGGCTGCTACCTCCAACACCAACACGTAAGTACATTAACAGCAATTTGTTTGTAAATCTAGAATTGTTTAAACACATTCAGACATGTTCCAGTTTAAAAAAGCTTCTTTTTAACTCGGACTTCAAACATGACATTTCTTGATTATTATTGCTAGTGGATTATTAACACCTGTCAGAAATCTGTATCCATCCTGAGAGACTGCTCAGAGAAAATATGGATCCTAGTTTACAAATCAGTCTTTCTAATCTCTCTTGCCTCATGAATCCAGTAATATAAAAAGTTTGATTGCCAGTTGCAACTTGATTCATTAAATTAAGAAAGAGCAAGGTAGAATGCAGCACTAGTTTGCTTTGAAACTTTGACCAGAGGGTTTCAATCCATGTGCCCTTTGTTCACACCTACAGATGTGCAATAGTTCCGTGAGTCAGTGCCATTGTCTCTCTAGTGACTCACCTGCTGTCTCTTAACAGTTATGTTGCTTAATGACATTGTAATCAGTTCCATTTACAGCTTTACTTCATACTGTTTAAGTAAACACTACAGTTTGAAATAGGGTAATTTTCAGGGAAAAGAGAACCAAGAGTGAGCTTAATGGTGCTTTGTTGTTTTCTTTTTCATTACTTTTGAAGTGCCTTTAGCCTTTTATAGTGAGCTTCCCAAGTCCCTGTGAAAAGTATTATCCTGAGCTAAGGATCTTATTTCAGATTTGTATTCGTACTTTATTCTGACATCTCAGGATTGGTGCTTAATATTCTGCGTTTTCTCTGAGGGAGAAAATGTTTCAGTTTATAGACTGGATTAGTGTTGTCAATTAAGTTGTTTGGGGTTTTTTTTACACGTTTCTTTAATTTTCATTTATTCTCCTGCTTAGATCTTTCGCTTGGTTTCTCCTTATCTCAAGCACAATATTGCTTCATCTGCATTTATGAAAGATTTCATGATTCTTATCTTGTACTCTTGGTTTTGTATGTTCCAGGCCATACTGCAGAGATTAGCAGTGCTAATCCTCTGGTGAAACTAGACAGACTCAAAACTCTTGGAGTTTGGTCTTTGACCTCTCACACTTCACAGAGAGGGAAAAAAAAAAAAGTGAAGTTGAAAAAACCAACCTCTTCTTGTTGGTGCACAAGAAACAACATTTAGCTCCATGGAACACTGTAGTGTCTGTGAGAGTGCCCTTAGGCATTGTGTTGTCAGCACAGACAGTTCTGTTACGTGTGGTTTTGGACGATGCCATCTAACCAGACAAGACAATACAGGATCATTTCTGGAAGAGTCTCCACATTTTGTCTGCTCTGCGGTGGATTGACTTGCTAGCAAAACCAGAGTTGTCTTTCATTCTGATGATGCTAGCAGCCAGAGTCACAGTGCATATATATGTGGAAGTATGACTGTGAGGACCCCATGGGTAGGAAAATGGGTTTTAGTCTTTTCCTGTCTCAGACACCTTAAAGAAAATGCAGGTATAGATTTAAAAAATAAGTGTTTCAGAGACAAGTCCAGTGGGATCCTTATACGACATCTGAGGTACAGTCTCAGGCTATTTAAAGCTACAGAAAGCTCTAGTAAAGGACAACAGCAAAATACATTAATAAATCATTAATTAATTATTAATATATTAATGAAGGAAACATTCTTCAGCAATAGTGTCAATGTTGGATCCTCACTTTTGGCACACAGCTCCTTAGGATAAGACTAGTAATGCTCTCTGAAATTTTGCTTTCTGACCTTAAAGGGAATAGATGGAAAAAGCAGAAGGAATATGAGTCTTGCACTACAAAGTCAGTAACTCCACTTGGATGAATGATAGTGAAATGTCCAGAAGGCTGCTAGCTCTCTTCCCATATAGCAGAAGGAGAAAACATCAAAGGGGAGACTGTGAAAGGAGATTTCTATACATCTTTCTACAAGCTTTTCTGATAGCAGAGGAATTTTAAGCCAAAGCAACAGAGGGATGCCCTGTATATCCATTCCATACATTGCAGGAGAAAAACCTTCTAAAAATCCTCCTCATGGGCTCTTCCCATGAAAGTGTTGTGAGGGGAGGGTTGAAGGCTTCTCGTCACTGCAGCCTTTGGGATTCATTTAACTCTTCTGATAAAGTTTTGATGACAGTATTAAGCAGACATTTCTTTAGAGGAAGCTTACGCTTTTTATCTCATGTACAAGAAACTAGATAAATGTACTACTTAAAAGAGTATTTGATATCCTAGGGTAAGAGGACCGTGTTCTGATCTAAGCTGCATAAGGGTAACGTAGGGAGTCCTTTGACTTATACCAGTATGTCACAAGAGAATAGTCAGGCCTCCTGTCATAACCATTTATTTAATGTTCAAAAGCACAGCTGAGAAATTTTAGAGGTTTGGTATCTCAGCAGATTTTCAAGGAAGCTCAAACCTATTATTTGTAACTAGTGTATGGGCTGGGTGGCCTGGGGAGGAAGCCTTGATATTCTCATGTAAAGAAAGGAAAAAAAAAAAAAGGGGGGGGGGGAAGATACCCCCCTAAGGAGACAGGATATACAATGGAAGCTCAGGGGACAATCCCAGTAAACTGTGG
>WTSP01025308.1:47139-60927 GCA_025331215.1 Actenoides lindsayi | reverse complement strand
GGGCACCCACGTATTTGTGTAATGAGAGGGCGGGGGGGGGGGGGGAGGCGGGAGAAGTGTATATGAGCGTAGAAAGAAAAGAAAAAAAAAAAAGAGGGGGGGGGGGGGGGAGGAAAAACAAAACCCAAAATGAACCTGCAACATTGCACTAAACAGTTTCTGTTAGTGTCTGGATTCAGTCCAAGTTACTGTAACATACACTGCCTTGGCTGAGTGCTGTAATTAGTAAATTGAGCTCTGTGTCAAGCTTTCTAGAGGTTTTTATACCAAACTCATCACCACAGTATTTGAGCAACTTCCAGAAGTGTACTGAGAAATTAGTAAGATGCTCTTTCAGACTATTTCCTGGGCAGAAGCATGTGCAAAGCAGTCGAAAGAAAAAAGAGGAAAAAAATTTATTTTCCTAATGAATTTTTGTTTCACTGTAGCACACAGACGATCTTCCTTTAACTTCGAATGTCTCCGACGACAAAGTAGTCAAGATGAAATACCACTCTCTCCTACTTTCCATCGCACTGCTTTACCACTTCACTTAATGCAACAGCAGGTAAACACAAAATCTTATTTAACTAACAAGGAATTGCATCTTTCCAGCTTCTATATTGTATTTCTGATTTTCATTGTTGCTTGAAACAGCACTGCTGTATTATATAGTTTGCCTGTGCATGACTTCTAGGTCAGGTGTAGGTTTATAGTTGCTAGATTCAAGGCTTCTCCAACATCAACCTTCTAGAAAATATTGAAAATGAGTACTTTGCCCGTATGACTCTGAAGTGTCCACAAAGACTGGGTATGGCCCAAGGAATTCTGAACAGGACTGCATAATACAGCTACTGTCTGTTAGTTGATGCAGTTACTCAGCTGAGTCTGTGAGAATCTGCAAGTGCAACACAATTTGGGGCTCAATGCCCAGCTCTGACGTGGCCCTGAGAAGATGGCAGTTTCCATTGCCTAGAGACAGAATGCTTGCAAAATGCTGACAGCTTTCTATCCTGTCCCTGCAGGACAGAAATGTTTCTACACTTCACTTGCTTTATTAATATCTTGTATAAGCAATTATTTTTCTTTATTAATGCTAATACCAAGATTTTGTGAGCCGAGTAATAACAGAAAAAAACCCCACATTTTATCCTGTCAGTCCTGTCCCTCCTTTACATGAATATTAAACCTCTGAAAATGTTAACTTTGCTTAGCTGCTGCCTGAGCAATTGCTTTGAACTAACTGTTGAAATGAGAAATGAGAATGACTATTTGAAATCACTAACTTTGAAAATTCTTCCCCTTACCAGGTCATGGCTGTTGCAGGTCTGGATTCCAGCAAAGCTCATAAGCATTCACCAAGTCGTTCAACGCGTTCTTGGGCTACCCCGCCTGCAACCCCTCCCAACAGGGACCGTAGTCCATATTACACGCCTCTAATCCAGGTTGATAGGGCTGAATCTACAGAGCATATGAATGGTAGCCTGCCTTCCTTGCATAGGAGCTCTTGGTACACAGATGACCCTGATATCTCCTACCGAACATTTACACCAGCCAATTTAACAGTACCTAATGCCTTTAGGCATAAACATAGTGACAAACAGAGGAGTGCAGACAGTTTGGTGGAAGCGGTAAGTATTACAAAAACCCCTGAAGTAGCCAAGAGCATCTGTTTTGTTTTAACTTTAAAAATTATATAATTCATTACATGTTGTCTCTGTGAAAGTGTGGTATTTTCAGTGTCAAAGCTCAAACCTGTTCTTAGGTAAAGACAGGGGAACTTATTGTAGTTGTCATGCAGTAAATGATTTCTACTGAAGCCAAATCTTAACACTAGTGTGAAATCTTTTGAGATTGCAAAGAGATTTGAAATTTAAGTTTTCTAGATGAGGATCAGTTAAGATTTCCCTTCCACAATAGCTGATAGGGAAGAGATTATGCATATGTCTGTTCTCTCTGTTGTTTCTACAGACATTCATCACCATTTTTGCAGTAATCTGAATCAAAGATCAAGGACTATATGAATCGGTGTACTAAATGCAGAGAGGTGAATAACAAGGACTGATTTGTAGGTGTACTAAAGAATGTTAGGAATTCCCTTTTATATTGAAAAAGATTTTGAGATAAAGAGTATATAGCATTTCTGAATCATAGTCATTATTCTTCCTTCCATTGCAATGAGCTAAACAATACGCTTAAATTTTATTTCCAAATTGGACTTCAACATCTTTCTTCCACGTACTCTTTCAGCATCTTTCTTCCACGTACTCTAAAGTATGAAGAACATATCTAAAATGCTGTCTTTCAAGCAATTGTTCTAATTGCACCAGCTGAATACATTAACTGTTGTCTTCGGAATATCAGCCTGATGATTGATGTTTATCAAAGACTACTCCCAAATTTTGAATGAGAAAAGTCAGACGAGTTGCATTATCAGTTACATTATCACATTAGTGATACAGTGTGGTTTGGAGCCACTTGATTGTCTTTTACACATACAGTTTGGCTGTGGGTTGCTATGGTGATTCAGTAAGGGGAGGGGTGTTTTCCAGTATTTTTCACAAATTAGAAAAGTTGTTATGACCTGTCTGTTCTGTAATTCCACTGTATGTCTCATTTTCTTCCCTACATCTGCCAGGTACTTATATCTGAAGGCCTAGGGAGGTATGCAAAGGACCCTAAATTTGTCTCGGCTACAAAACATGAGATTGCTGACGCATGTGACATGACTATTGATGAGATGGAAAGTGCAGCAAGTAATCTTCTCAATGGAAATATCAGCAGTGGGGCCAATGGGGACATGTTCCCCATTTTAAGCAGACAAGATTATGAACTTCAAGATTTTGGTCCTGGTTACAGTGATGAAGAACCAGAAATGGGACGATATGAAGAAGACTTAGCTGATGAAATGATATGCATTACAAGTTTATAGTATTTAGCAAGGAAAATTATTCTAATAACAGAAAAAGTGCCTCATAGTTTAAAGATGCTAGGCACTAGCGGGAGTGAATAACCGATCACATTTTGTACAAGTGATGTCACACCTCAAGGAAGCCATAACTAATAAATGTATTATCTCTGTTGCCGAAATTGATCAGAGCTGCAGGACATCACGTCTCCAACCACAGAATCTTCAGTTCCTCTGTAGGAATAAGGTCATTTTGAAACAAAGCAGATTGTGACAATCACTTTTTTGAGGGCTAGAGTGGTATTCTGAGGTGTAAAATCTTGCCTGTCTCTCAACCTTGTGCTGCTGTCCTTCATAGTAGAGCAGGATTTTGTGAATGAAAATGTCTGTGTAAGTCTGGCACAAATTGTGTGGGAAAGAGTGACATAAGACAAGTGATGACAACCAGTAATGTCATTACCTCAGCACTCAACAGCATATCAGCTATCTGTTGCATATCCATATTCGAACATTTTCAACCTTGCCTCCTGATTTCTTTTCTTAATGGTCTTTGAAAATACAGTTTGTCACGCTCTACCTGTTAGAGATTGTTGGGAAAAAAAGTTACATAAAGAATAGTCTGTCTCATGTAACACCAGTTTACATAGGAAAATATCATTCAGATAGTCTGTTTTATGACTATCATGTTAAGGGCAAAATATACTGGAATAATTGCATTCTTACTAATGCACTTGCAACCAGGTTATAGTAGAATTAGATAAGATAGTTTGATAAAAATTATATAGTAGAAATTATTGTAAATGAATTGTAATATATGATGATTTGTATTTGTAAAGAGATGTTCTATATTTTGTAATTATTGTACCGTAATTGAACTGCAGCAATATTTATGGACCCTAATTATTGTAACTCTCCACAGAATTCTAGATAGAAGTATTTTTACCTGGAGTATATAGATCTATAGCATAAATATTTAAATAGAGCCACCTCTCAGTGTAAATCTCTTTTTGGGATAAAGTGTCAAGTTTGAACTTGGCAACAGAACAGAATTTTTTTTTTACATATATATATGATTGAGTCAAAGTAATCTCTCTGCATAAGGGATGCACAGTTGACTATTTACAGTCTTATACTAGGAAAGGTAAAAGATCTACAGTTATTTTAACCTTTTTGATTAAAAAATAAGCTCTAATTTTATTTTTTTATTAATCCCATACTAAAAATAAATATTAAAATGATTTAAAAATTGGCAAGTTCATGCCAGGGTATTACTGGTCATGAGACATTAGTTTTGACAAAATATATTACCTACTTTGATAGGAAGCATCTTGGGCAGAAAATATTTCACAGGTAAATGAAAATGCTTTACTTCAGAACTACTTACTCTGCTTGGAAAAAAAAGACATGATAAAATGATTCTTCACAGAACCAAAAACCTTGGTATAAGAAGTATACTATTTTATTGCCTCTACCTTTCTGTTGGTTTGTGTGTACTATTTCAAAGATTTATTTTTATGCAAATGAGAGGGCTTAGATGCAGTAAATGCAGTAAAACCCTGAAACGACTTTGAGGCTGAAATGACCTTGGAGGAAACAAAAAACCACTGAAAGCTACTGTCTATTTTGTTAGCACTGGATAACAATGACTTGTTCTAACAAGTTATCTCATCAGGTTTTACCTGTAGTTCATATGCTAGATAGCAATCCAGCTCACATTTTTACAAATGTGATTAAAACATGTCAATAAACATTTTGTACATAATGACAGTTTCCTATGGATAGCTTACAGACTTCCTCTGAAATCATTCTTATTTCAAATGCCAGGATAAGAACTTAAAGGTTTGTAAATTATTTCTTGACCTACATCATTTTGTATTAAAACAAATGCAAAATGTTCTTCAAAATAAAACTGTGTAATAATTTTATTATACTTGGGACTCCTTTTACTAATAATTTTTCACCAAGAAGCTCCAAAAGTTAAATTCTGCTTGCACTATTTGAAGAATGGGAGTGAATTTGTGGAATATTGTCATCAGGCTACACTAGCACAGCATGCAAGTCTTTCATGAATGATTGCTGTTAATCAGAAAATGATTAAGAGTATTCATATGAAAAAGGGCACTTTTTTTTCTTCCCTACTATCTAAGGGATTATTACTTATCCCATAGATACAGATCTATGGAAACAATTAGGAAAACCTGACTAAAATCCCCTAAAATGCCAAACCCCATCTTTCCTGCTTTTGCCAGGAAGTACTTTGGTGGGTTACCCAGTAGTTGTCACACTTTTCCCAGCTTACAGAAACAAACTTTATGGAGACCAAAGTGGATCTCTCTGGATCTGGTATCATTGTGAAATAACAAAGAATACTTTTCAAAGTTCCACCTACAGTGCTATACCCACTTCTGAAAACCACCTTTAAGGCAACTGAAGTTGAACATTAAAAAAAAAAAAAATAAATCCCAGACTGGGTTACTTAACTGCATGGGTTTCTGATAGCATATCAAATTTGGTAGATAGAGCTGAATGACAATTTTTTTTTAATTAATCATTTGTCCAAGGAGACACAAAACAATGTGCTGATTTCACTGTATTTTCTTACTAGTATGGTTAGTCCTTAGCTTTCAATAGTCTGATGAGATACTCTTTAGGTCAGTTATGCTATTTTATGAGAAAACAAACCTTAAAAATAAATAATGAAGGGAATTTAGTTACAAGCCATGTTCTATATAGTTAATGGTTTAAGGGAGAAGATATGGATACATAGTATGCCTGTTCAATTTTATTACAGAAATATATGGAAAAAAGTAATATATGCGCAATTACATGGTAATTGGCACCCTTAAAATACTACCAAACATAGTAATGAATACAGAAAAACTAGAAGTTATCTCAACAATTAAAGCATATTTCCTGAGTTCCCAGATTTGTTTATATATATATAATGACAGAAAACATTAGTAAAGAATCAAACATTGCTAAGTCTTTTATAGGGAAGTAAATTGAAGGGGGGGGGGGGGGGGGGGTTTGGGGCATGTATGGGGAGAATGGAGACTAAATATTATACTAATAAGATATGCTTGTGTTCTCTCTACAATAACTCTTCATTTTAACTATAATTTAAAAAAAATGCAGATGTTTCTGTTTATTTTATAGCTGATGCATGTTCTAAGCCATTTTCCAGTTTCCCACTGTTTATGCAGCTGCCACGTTTTGTTGCAGCCTAATGGCAATCAGACACTTGGAAAAGATTTTAAGCTGCAGAAATGTCAAAAGTTCTGCTGTGCAAAACCTTGAGCAGCTTTACTGAAATGCAGTTTTATAAATATTGCTATTTTCTGCTGCTTTTAAAGCACCTCTCCCACTAAAGCAACTTGCATGGAAATACATATAAAAAATAAACCTTTTTAGGTTGCTTTTCTTTCTTAATATCATTTTTCCCAGCCAGAGATCTCCAGCTGTGTCTGAAGCATCTGCAGTAAGCTATTACCATGAAAATGCTGATGTTCTCACTCACAGTAACACTGTTGATTCAAGCCATGCTGGCAGGTCTAGTAAATTCCACATTCTTACATCATAAAGCTTTTACAGTTAACTGGTTTTGAATATATAACGTAATATCATTTGTGCATTTATAGAAAAATTTGTATCTGGGTAGAAATGGGAATAACAGTCAATTATTCGCTGTATTATTTTGTTAAATAAGTAAAACTCAGTAATTGCTAGCCCATGTTCTGCACTTCCCTAAGGTGTAAAAGATGGCTAATTTTAGCTAACAGATTGCCAGTGCTCCTCAGAACAAGTTCGAATATTTTGTACTTGTTCTAAGCATGCCTTAGCAGACTTGACTCTGCTAGAAGCAAGAACTATTTTACCAGGAATTCAGTATCAGCAACCAGACACAATGCAGGAGAACCTTTCCCAGGGCAATAAAACTTTCAAATACTTGAGCCATTTCTTTAGCTCTCCATCAAAGGAATGTTACGAAGGAACATCAACATTCTATAGCAGTGAGGCCTGAATTAATAAAGCAACTGAAGTTCACAGCAATGAAAATATTTCAGTGTTTAGAAGGGGAGGAATCTGCAAGGTGTCTGTGTTTAGAATTGCAAAAGATGATGATGTTTCAGAAGAAATGCCCAATTATCTGATTGCACAATGCAGCACGGTGTACCTGAACAGAAGACACACATAGAGTTTAGCATGTGTCTAACCTTGCCATTTCCTCATCTTTTTAGAGCTTGACCTGTCAGAGGATAGCTCCGTATGCATTCTCTAATGAGTTATGTAAGACAGTGGACAGTTAATCTTCTGCATTTGCATAATAACAATTCCCATCTTGCATGCCTATAGTGGAAACCCATGTTGTAAATCTGCAACTGCAGGAACTTCAGTATTCCAAATTGCTTCCTCTCTCCACTGCACAGGACTGTGGTAAGTCTCATCAGTATATATTACTCTAAGTATGCTAATACTTTGTATTCCAAATGACACTAAGGTATCTACTGAATACCTTTAAATGAAAATCTTAAAACACGGGTGCTGAATAAAAATTATTCTCCGTAAAAGGGTACACCATATGCAGATCATGCTTTCCTCAAATGCACAGTTGCATTGGATTGTCTTATAACACAGCTAATCAACCACCTATGACTTAAAATATTATTGCTCTTCCCTTCATTCCAAAAGAATGCATCACATACATAGAAAGCATTTACCTGTCTCCTTGTGGACTGGAGTTCACTGCTATCATCTTCCATCTTCCGTATTTTTGGTTGTCTTTATTCAGATACTCTAATAAATTAAGTCCTTTCCCTCAGCCAGCAGCAGGACTTCCAACCACTGCCTTAAAGCAAGCAGCACCAGATAGAAGTATCTGCCTTAAACATCTGCAGTTGTTCCTCTAACCGACATCTGAGTCAGCAAGTTTTTTTACAATCAGCTCAAATGGTGTAAAATTCTACTTTTTCTGAAAAAAAAAAGTTTATTCTGTTTACCACAAGTCCTGGGCAATCTTAGGCTACAAGAATCTTTTAGTTTATAATTTGACAGCTGCTTAGTCAGAAATTTTGGTATACTCAGTAAATCCAAACAATTCAATGGATTTGATTTCATCAATGAGTTCAGTTTCTTTAGGTTTGTTGATTGTTTGGTTTTGTGTTTTGTTGGGGTTTTAAAAAAAAAAAACCAACCAAACCCCAGCACCTGAAAGTTAGATTGACACAGAAAACAGCCATGAAAGATCATGTATTTTGCTTTACATATCTGAAGATAGTAAAACAGAGATTTAAGAACTAACTAAAACATAGCATTGGTTCACTGAATAAGTTACTTGCTTTCCCCTTTAAAAAGTCCTCTCCCCATATCAATATCTGACTGTATGCAGTTATTTTGAATAACGTTTCATTTTAAATTTAGCTTGGCTTTATTTTTTTTAAATAAAAGTTGGTTAATAGTAAGGCACCATTAAAATTATTTGCTGAGAAGTATGTTTGCAAACCCTTATCTTTGAGCAAAGACCAGTAATTTTAAGGACATTACAGGAAGTGTAGACCTTTTGCTGTGCTAAACAATAAAGTGATACAACTGAATCAGCTTAAATTGTCTGAATTCTACTAAGCTCCTTGCAAAAAAGGAAGTTTTCCAATATATTTTTACAAATACCAGGTCTTGTTCTGCAATTTTTAAAAAAGTTTCTGATAAATACAAAGTCTGTCGTCTTTCTGAATACCATACAGTTAAGACTGCTAAGTATGGTGAAGTCTTAACTTTCAGTGAAGATTTGTAAACTCTGTGTTCCTCTCATAAACTCCCAAATTTGTCAGATTCCGAACACGTGCAGGTTCCTCTCTCTTCTGCGATTTCTGCTATGAACTACTTTGGCCTGTGAATATGAAGTTGCGTAAATGCTTACTTAGATTTACTTAGCCATTCTTTGCAGGATGTGGGGATTACTGACTGGCTGTTATCCTGGTTAACACTCTCACAGCAGTCAAAATCCTTCCTTTAAATAAAAAGGCATACCACAATGATTTTCAAAATAGCACACGTTCATCTCTTCCATTCCTTATGCAATTGCACAGTGTTTCTGGCTTATGCGCACAACTGTCTTGTCATTTAGAAATAGCTTCTCTTCAACAAAAAATTTGAATTGTACCACAAAATGTCATGCTTAACTAAAATAAGCAGCTTAAGCCAACTGATTAAAAAATGAATAGATAGTCTAATAGAAGAGAATGGTCGCAATTTATAGTTAATAGGATATATTGTTTTGCACGGTATTTAATTTGTTGTTATGTTCAGTATGAGATATCAAGATGCTGATGAAAGCCTAAGTAGCAAAAGATGTGAAAGGATGAGAACATCTGTTTATCTCTGTGTTTCCAAGGTCTTGGGCTTATATACAGGAACATTCTTCTCCTGAAGCGATGGGAGGCCCTTAATTATATCTGCAGCTTTCTCTGCTATCATAATAGTTGGGGCATTCAAATTTCCACTGACAACACTGGGCATTATTGAAGCATCTACCACTCTCAAGTTTTCAACACCAATTACTTTTGTCTGGGGATCAACTACAGCAGTGCTATCGGAAAGCTGACCCATTTTACAGGTGCAGGAAGGATGATAAGCACTATCAGCCTTCTGCCTTATGAAAGCATCTATTTCTTTGTCAGACTGAACATGGTTTCCTGGTTGAATTTCAGGCCCGCGAAATTTTTCAAAAGCTTTCTGAGCAAAGATCTCTCTGGTCAACTTGACACACTGGCGGAATTCCCAAATATCTCTTTCTGTATGGAGAGAAAAAAAGAAAACTGTAAGTACACCCTTAATTCCATAATACATACAGAACGCATAACAGAAAAAAAAATAACATCAAAGGAAAAAAGCTGGGGGGAAAGTCTCTCACTCACTGCTGGAAGCCATAATATGCCAGATATTTTTTCAGTCACGGATATATACATTCACTGTGAACAAAATTGTCACTTACATTGCACAGTCCCAAAGGAAACAGGTGAGCTATGGAGATTGCTCTTTATTTTGCTATATCTACTGTCTAGCCAAGCACACTAGTCTTAGCACAGAGAAGCAAATGAGACCCATTCCTTCACAAGCAAAGGAGGGAATGAAATAAGCAGTTTTATGCAGCAAACACTAAGCAAACACTGCATCCTCAACAGGGTATTATTTTTGGTTTATACAGTGCTTTGCACAATAGTCTCTTTCGATACTGACTTCTATAAATGAGAAATAACTAACAGTGCACCAACCAGCACTTCTGAACTGGTGTTGAGTAGATAGGAAAATCTGCTACTGAAACTGGCAGGAGACAAGTTGACATCAGAACAAGGGGAGGCTGCATTTACCTGTTGACAGGTAGTTAGGCTCAATGATAGGATGGTCGTTTGGGTCTGTACTCTTCAGCTTTAGCCAGCCCACACTCGTGCTCCTCATGGGTCCCACGTGGACCTGCAACACCCATAGTATACTCGTGACACAATCCCACCAGACATATTTCCAAATTGGATTTGTACTAATGAATAAATTGGCCAATGAATAAACATTCCTGTCTAAACGGCTGTCTAAACTGCAGTGGAACAGGGAACACCTTTTAGTTTTATACAGCATCTAGTACAATGGTGCCCTAATCAATAGCACTGGGGCACTTCAGTAGTGCATTCAATATTTGGCCTACTTTCCCAGGGATAAAAAGTAACATAATTTTGTTAGCGATGTATGATATTTGTTGGAAAGGCCACACAGAGAGGCATAATCAGTCTAGAAAGGCTCTTCCAGTGCATTGACAATAACTTTGATGCAGGTGGTGGAAGAGCCAATGAAGAGAGGTGTGCTGCTGGACCTTGTATTAACGAACAAAGAAGGTCTGGTTGGGAAAGTGAAAGTTATGGACAACCTTGGCAGTAGTGATCACGATATTGTAGAGTTTAGGAAGAAGGAAGGGCAATAAGTAAGATTGCAACCCTGGACTTCAGGGGGGCTAACTTTGTCCTCTTCAAAGACCTAGTTGGAGGAATCCCTTGGGCTAAGACTCTAGAAGACAGGGGGGCCCAAGAGAGCTTGTTGATATTCAAACATCACCTCCTCCAAGCTCAAGACAGATGCATTCCATTGAGTAAAAAAAAAAAAAAAAGTAGAGTAGGCAGGAGACCAACATGGATGAGCAAGGAGCTACTGGAAAAACAGTATGTGGAAAAAGGGACTGGTCTCTTGGGAGAATTATAGGAACATTGTCAGAGTTTGTAGGAATGCAACAAGGGAGGCCAGGCCCCTCTTGGATTTAATTCTGGTAAAGGAAGTAAAAGAGAACAAGAAGGGCTTCAAATACATCATTATGGTAAAAGGAAGAATAGGGAAAATGTGGGCCCACTGCTGAATGAGGTGGGAGCCCTGGTGACAAAGGATGCATGGAAGGTAGAGTTACCGAATGCCGCCTTTGCTTCAGTTTTCACTGCTGAGACCAGCCCTCAGGAATCTCAGACATGAGATGCATTGAGAACTGGCTACACAACAGAACTCAGAGGGTCGTGATCAGTGGCACAGAGTCCAGTTGGCAACCTATAACTAGCACTGTTTCCCAGGGGTCAGTTCTGGGTCCAGTCTTATTCAACGTCTTCATCAATGACCTGGATGAAGAGATAGAGTGTACTGTCAGCAAGTCTGCTGTTGATATGAAACTGGGAGGAATAGCTGATACACTGGAACGCTGTGCTGCCATTTAGCGAGATCTGGGCAGACTGTAGAGCTGGGCAAAGAGGAACCAAATGAAGTTCAACAAAGGAAAGTGCAGTCTTACACCTGGGGAGGAACAACATCATGTACTGGTACAGGTTTAGGGGTAGACCCACTGGAAAGCAGCCCCATGGAGAAGGACCTTGGGAGTCCTGGTGGACAATAAGTTATCCATAGGACAGCAATGTGCCCTTGTGGACAGGAAGGCCAATGGTATCCTGGGGTGCATAAAGAAGAGTGTGTCCAGCAGGTCGAGGGAGGTTTTCCTCCCCCTTTATTCTGCCCTAGTGAGACCAAATCTGGAATATTTTGTCTAGGTCTGGTCTCTCCCGTTCAAGACAGACAGGGAAAATACTAGGCAAGAGTCCACCAATGGAGAGCTACGAGGATGGTTAAGGGACTGGAACATCTTGTGAGGAAAGGCTGAGAGACCTGGGGCTGTGTATCCTGGAGAGGAGAAGACTGAGAGGGGATCTTATTAATGTTTACAAATATCTGAAGGGTGGGTCAAGTAGAAGGGGCCAGTCTCTTTTCAGCTGTGCACTGTGATAGGACAAGGGGTAATGGTCACAAATTAGAACACAGGAAGTTCCACCTCAACATGAGGAAAAATTGCTTTACCGTGAGAGTGAAAAAGCACTGGAACAGGCTGTCCAGAGACGTTGTAGAGTGTCCTTCTCTAGAGACTTTCAAGACTTACCTGGATCTGTTCCTGTGTGGCCTGCCCTAGGTGATCCGGCTCTGGCAGGGGGGTTGGACTTGATGATCTCCAGAAGTCCCTTGCAACCTCTACTATTGTATGATTCTATATCAAATAACAAGCTTATGTTTTTGCCCAATGTAGGAGGTTAAGCTAGTTCTTCTGTGTTATACTGAACAAAGTATTTTTCAGTATATAGCCAAATTATCAATATTTATGTTAGAGCATAAGCCTCCTTGATAATGACTACAGAACATTATTGGAATATGTTCTTCAACAACTCACCTGGTAAGCTTCCATTGTAGAAGCAACCCGACCATGATCAGTCACCTGAGAAGGGAGAAAGTGGAACTGAATGTCAGGGTGAGGAACCCCTGGTTCACTTCGGATAAAACCACCAGATTCTAAGTGGGCAGTGGCTCCCTCACCTAGCGAGTGTAAATGAGAGAGAAAATGCCATTAAAAGACCTCAGAAAAGCAAAAAATCCACCTCTTAACACTTGGTTTCACTACTAGGAATGATTTATATACAGTGGCAACTGCAAGGAAAACAGATCTGTTATGAACAGCTTGTAATTTAAGCAATATGCAACGCTTTCAGCTGCTTTTTAATCACTAGAAAAATTTAAATATGCTTAACTTTGGAAATTTCACTTATTTGAGAGTAGGATGTTACAGTTATCTCATGGTAACTGGCAGGCCTAGGGTCTAACTCCAAAAGCAGATTTAGTCCTAGGATCCTGACAGGTATGGAAGGAACTGGCTGCAGCATCCTGATACAACTGTACTGCAAGCTCCATGACATGTGGTAGAGCTGCCCCATTGGTCACATGTAATAGGCAGAGCTGATTACAAGGAGGAAGATAAGCAGCCTGCAATGCCCCTCATATTATGTTTTCACATCTGTTTAAAACTGAGTTAGTCCTCAATATTTGCTTGTATAATAAAAAGCCACGTATACCCAGCGTAACTTGTCAAATGCTAACATAATAATTCAACGAGCGACAAAGACCTCAACTTTGGCCAAACTATGTTACTGACTTCAACGATTACTTTTACAGATTCTTTCTAATGTACAGCTTTACAGCAGGGTTACTGTAAAATCAGTTCTGATTTAAATGCAAGTCTAAAGGGTTTTCATCAGAAGAACAAATTAATTCTTTTGGGGCAATTATACAGAAAACTTAATTCACTTCAACAATATGTTTTTATTAACACAATATCTATTTCAAAAAGATTTCTTCTTCATTTTTTCATAGCAGCTTTTCTCAGTAGCACCAAGATTTTTAAATGTAGAATTTTTCTTAATATGAGATTTAAAAATTAAAAACCAGTGTGTAAAATCCTCCCTTTTTATCTAAGATATAATAAGTGTTTTCAAACATTCTGATTTAGGGAAAAAAAAAAAAAAAAAAAAAAAAAATGATCAAGTCCATTTGCAAAACCCAGTTTT